>JAMKCH010040669.1:0-39907 GCA_023653785.1 Ophioderma brevispina | reverse complement strand
ATTTCAAGAGATAAAATAAAAGCCAATATTTACCAGTATTTTTTCTGCCTACCCACTTCACCTCGTACTGCCGGAATTGGGGAAGATTTTGGAATTCCAAGTAAGTATCGACAAAACTTCAAATGCATATCTGGATATCATTAACACCCCAAAGTTCACAGCTGAATAATAGGATCGGAACGATCTTTGTATCAAAGATCGTAAATAAGGCATTGATAGGTAATAGTGCCGAAATTTCAAAGCTTTAAGACCACCAACTCTTGCTAGATTCTGAAACAGCATGTTCGGGGTTTTTAACCCTGACACATTTTCAGGAAAGCGTACAATCCCAAATCTCTAAACGATCTTACGACCTTCATCTTGTTGATCCTTTATAAACCATTTTTCCATTTCTTTTGAGGCGACCGCCCCTTAAAGACCATAATTTTAGTTTTTTAGTGTTCACAGATAAGCCCAAGTGCGGCAGTATTCGGCAAGTATGTTGGTAGTTGTTTCTGAGGACAGATATCGTATCGCTTATGAAAGCCACCATCGTCGCGATAAACGATGACTAATAATTGCAATCATTACTTGGAATTTTTTTTCGAACGTCCCATCTCTTTTAACTTTATAAAGAATTGTGAAAAAAGAAAGGTGACAGTCAAATGAAGACCTTGTTGGAGCCTGATTTTAACAGGGGAATGACTCCGTTGGTAAACCTGAATGAGTTTCTTACTCTAGCGTTAATCTGCATATATCTAGCTTTTTATAACAATTTAAATATTTACCGCTAATACGCACGGCAAGTTTCAGATAAAAGAACCATGGGTTTGCCCCTATCAAATGCCTTCCGAAAATCAACAAAGGCGATGTAAATCGTCCTCTTTACATTTATATCAATAATAAAAAAAACGTTGTCGGTCGTTCTGAAACCTTTCGGAATCCCTCCGTGTTCTGTTTTTAAAAAGAAAGTTTGTGGCCTCTGCCCAAAAATCCAGGATGGCAATGGTGTTGGGGTGTATATCTTATAATAGGGCTGTTTTGATCTTAAAGTTATCGGTGCGCATGGCTACAGAGCGCATAGCTCTGTAGCCAAGGCGCGTATGTTCAAGGTTAACTTACCTGTGCATAACTCAAAACCCAGAAACTTGCTCTGCAAGTATCTCTATCAAACATAATACCCTTGAACATACGCGCCATGCTACAGAGCTATGCGCTCTGTAGCCATGCGCACCGATACACTTAATATCAAAACACCCTATTATAATTATAACACCCCAAACCATTGCACTCCTGGATCGATTACGCTGTGGCAACAGAGATACAGAATGCTTGCTGCTTGCCGTATTGTAGTTTTATAAACGGTAACGAGATGAATAGTTTTGGGTGTCACGTGTCATGTACAGGTCACGGGTCAGGTATCAGATAATCAGTTTGCTCTTCGTGTGCGACCGATATATAAACATCCGACTATGTTAAATCAAGTCTGGTTTAAACATTGACCCTCTGCCCAAAGTGCTATTCTTTCTTTCCACGACACCGTGTATTTTCTAAACAGTACAAAAATTTACTTTTCCTACTGATTCAAAAACCGACGTAACTATGACGATAATCGGTTGGTTTTTTCCAATGTCGGGATACGTACGTCATTTTTACCTGAATGGGTCCCCGAGCAAAATAAATGAACCAATCAATGCCGTGACGTCATCAAATCTTTTTTTTTCCAAAAATTGCCTGTTATTTCCCCATATAAAAGTCCTTTTTAAGATTCAACATCTGATATTGTTTCTTTAATAATAATATTCATTGTCCCCGAGTGGTGCATGAATGTGAAAAGATGGGTCATAAGTTCTACAAACTGAAAACATAGTCCAGCCAGCTAAATACCCTTAACGTGGACGAACTGTCAGACGGATCCCCGTGTTAGTTAATGCCGTCTTACATTCCACTTGCGCGCGGCTGCGGGTGTTATGCGACAAGTCTATTAATAACACTTTTGAATACTTTGCTCATTATTGGGAGTAAAAGCGAATACCACGAGTTTGCGGGGTCGGTTTTATCATCCCTTTTTTGATATGGGAACTATAACACCCGACGCCCATTGTAAGGGAAATGATCCCACTGCTAAGATCATATTAAAAAGGTTGACAAGAACCTCGATCATATATTTCATTGGGCTAACTTTAACGAACCTCCTGGAGGCCAAATCCGTCAATCCCAGGAGCTTTGAAGTTCTTAAGAGGAACTCTGATAGATGTTTTACCTGTAGCTGTCACTGGGCTATCAAGAAATCGCACCATACAGGGTGAATCAAAAAAAAGAAACAGTACACCCAAATTGGTGTGAGCGATTTTTCATGGAAATCCTCTGTGCGATTAATATATTTTCTTTTTTGTAGTACATTACCTTTTTTTAGCTCTCATATAAAAATTACGGCATTAAATATGAGAAACGCGTGCAAAAGTTACAGCTGCAGAAGTGGAAAGTACCCAATGTGAAGACCGAACAAGTTACACCCCCCGCCCCCACTGACCAAGAGAACACCACTCAAAGAGTACTCTTGCATTACCCCCCGTTCAGCTTTAGGTTAACTATCTGAGTTAGGCCCATGCAGCATATCCTCCATTAATTAAACATTTGGAATAAATGAGGGAACCACCAGTGAAGTAACCGTCTGTGGGTGAGGGCTTGGGGGGGGGGGGGGGTGGGGGGTAAGGGCGGATCCGCTCCAAATCTGCCCCCTCCTGGCACCAAATAGGATCAGGCAACGAATCAAATTTATTCGTATTGACAGGTCCGTGTTCACCTTTGCAAATGTGTCTCAGTGATGCCCAAAGTTAAATTGTTTCCCCTTGGCGGGTCCCCCTAGCCCAAATGGAAAAAATCTTGTTAAATCGTGGGTATAGACTGTAAAATGAAAGCCAGATATCAAAATAAATTTTATGAAATCAATATTTAGGACTTGACGCACAATTTGCAGCAGTCTTTTCAACTTGCTTGATTTCAACGTAGTTCAAATTTTCACAATATAGGGCTGAATAACAGATAAAGCATTAGAATTTTCCATTGTGAATATATCCTGTTATGTCATTACAATCTGAAGTATTCTACATTATCACTTCAACACATTGCCCTGGTAGCATTTGAATCGGCGCCAAAGAATCAACCAGTTAATTAATTTTCAATCCCTCACGACTGCGTACCACCGCGGCTGCGTGGCCAATCGAGAGTAATGAGTCTCATGTGTAAAGTCAGTGTGCAATTTGTTCGGAGGTCAGGAAATAGAGTACCTTCACAAAAAAAACTGTAGCCTTTGAATGGCTTTAAATGATTTTAAAAATTTAAAATTATTGTGAAAGCTGATTAGACAGACTATCTAACACAGAAATTAATTTTGAGGTAAATTCTGTAAATGTTTCTTCATAAAAAATCCCTCATTTGGTTGTACTTTTTTCTGACTCACCCTGTATATACGTGTTAACTATTGCTCTATAATTTCAAAGGCAGCTGACGGCTAGCTACGTCATCATTTTCCATTATTTCGACATTAAAGTAAAGTGGTGAAGTAGTGAAAACCATTCATCCGAAGAGATTTCACTTGACAGTGGCGATGAGTTCCCTTAAGTTTGGACCAAAACCCCCACTGCTATCATGATATGCAACAGTTTGCCATAATTTTTCCAGATGAGCCTCAGAGTTAGGCAAATTTAGGTATAATTGAAGGGTAACAAACAGCACGACGAAAATATTAAAGAATGTTGTATTCTGCTGTTCATGATTAAAAATTGTTCTTTGTTTATAAAGTTTATAAAATGTTGCCTTACAGGACCATATATGAGCGTTATGAGATGTTACCTTTTGGTAAATGAATAGATTTGCTTAGAAAATATTTAACTCACAAAAGCAGTATCACAGCAGCATTTAAAAAAGAAATTATATTTATTTCAGATGCTCAGCGAGTTATCGGTCCTTCCCCCCCCCCCCCCCTTTTTTTTTTTTTTCGGTGTTCTTTGTCAAACCTCGTATAATGTAGGAGGGGACAAGCTCCTACTAACAGTGAGGTAATTCATTCCCCGTGGTCCTTCTTGTGTCTGAGAGAGGGGTGGGGAAATGTAAAAAAAAGGTTAACATTTTGCCCACTATTTTTTTTAGATGAGGTAGAGTAACCAAACTTAGTTATATTATAGTGTGGGAACAAACCCCTACAACCATGTAATTCATTTCACTCAGAGTCCGCCAGGATGGGGGATTTCTGAAGGGGGGGGAAATGTCAGGAGGCAAAACCAATGACTTAAATATTTTTTTCTTTCTCTTTTTGTGTTTCCCCTTTCGAATTTAAAAGTAATGTTTTACCCCTAGTTTTTAGGTTCTTTGTGGAATTTATTTTTGCTTAGGACCTGGTTGTGTGTTAAATTTGCTGCAAAAATTTCCTTAGGGAAAGTGGTTTTCCCATGGAGGGGGGGTGGGGGGAAGTAGGAAGACCTTGTCCACAAAGTGTTAATGTATTCGGCGTAGGCGCAGGCGCAGGTAATCCAACATAGATGTTACTGACCTAGGTCTAGTTGTCAAGGTAATGAAACATTGATGGCCATGTTCATCAGATTCACCTTGTGCTCTTACTTCATGGCGTCCCTGATAGATATTGCGAAAGTACAGCAAATTTTCCACGAGTGGTATGTATGATAGCAATGAGGAAGGAGGGAAGGAAGCAATCGGGGTTGCCTTGAGGGCCTGCTACTGGTATCCTGGTAACCAGTAACCAGTACTAACCGTCCCAGGGCCGAGTTGTCGGCGGCCTAACTGAAATCGGCACCATCGATTTTCTGAGAAAAATCGATGAGGATGGTAGCTGGTTTATACCCTGTAGAATGAAAAAAAGAAGATTCCCTACAAAGGGCGTCAGCTTTGGAGAGCTAGTGGCGGCAATCAGCACATGCTGCCTTGTATGGTGGGCAGGGTTGCCCAAAGGTATAGGACCACCTTTGGAAAACTGTGGATTGGCGGCAGGACGGGCATCCGGTCCCAATTATATTTTGGTCCAATAAATCCACACCAGAAACAGGAGTGCTGTGTGTGAAGTGTATCCGGCCACCCCCTTAGTGGGGACAAAACCGATTTTTAAAAACTTTGGTTTAACTAACTAACTAACTAGTTAACTGTCTACAAACCTCCATCAGTAGACTGCGAGCACCCTCAGATTCAACCCTGGGAATTCCACCAACCTCACTTTTCATTGGCGACCTTCATACAGCCATAGTACCCAATGGGGCTACAATGAAACTAACAAAGGTGGACAAGCTGTCGAAGAATGGTATAAGACAGTCAACATCTACGTCTCCTTCACGACTATAAACTGCCGCCATTTTCATAGCGCCGGCTGGAAGATAGGTTACAACCCTGATCTAGCTATTGTTAGCAAAAACATTCTTTAACCTTTGTAGCAAGATTGTTCTGGAAACCTTGTCCCATAACTTAACATCGACCAATCGATACCTAAGTCAACGCTGCAGTAAGAACCAACAGGTGCCTTTTTAAGCCACGCGCTTTACTACAGGAAAGCAGACGGGCAAAGGGATTCACTGATGACCTGGATCAGAACGTGAAGAGGATTGCTCCAAAAAACCCATACTATGGACAAATTGCCCAACTAGTGAACAAGATTGCACGGAGATTCATACCAGAGGCTTGTGTCGGACGGAATATATACCAGGCCTTTCCAAGGATGTGCTAGAGAATATCAAGAAGAGTATAGCACAATGTTGAAGCTGATCCTTTTTCGGTTTGAAACACAACTGCTTAAAGGTGAGGAAGTCTCGGAGAGGATCTTTTTCCCAGGAACAAGATTCAAAAACCTGGCACACTTGAATTGAATCCACCGATATGACCAAAACGGCCAAGAAAATGTCTACCATCCGAAACTCCGAGTGGATCCAACCGAACCTCCACAGCCGCCAAATGTCACACCCAACCAAGTTGCCCACCAATGACTTTTAAATGGCAAGTGAAGCAAGAAACCCAAGAAGATCAAAGTAGATCATAAGAGGTATAGCGGCGACCCTAGCTGGTTTCACTCGCCCCTCTAACATGGACAAACTGGATATCGGTATTGCTAAACTTCAACAGGGAAAAGCAGTAGGACCTTGACAACATCTCGACTGAGCAACTTAAAAAACTTGCCCAGTAGCAAAGTAATGGCATCTTGAGCTCTACATTGCTGCCTTAATTTCCACAGGTTCCAAAGATCTGGAGGAAAGCACATGTTATGGCACTTCAAAAGCATGGGAAGGGTCCATCCAATCCCAAGAGCTAAAGACCTATATCACTCCTTAGCCATATACAAGCTCTTTGAACGGTTCTTCTGCTCAATCGGTATTGCACCTGTGATAGACGAACACCCTCATACCAGAAACAGGCACGGTTTCCGGCCAGGCAAATCAACAACAAGCCAAGTAATAACCTAACTCAACACATTGAGGATGGTTTCGAGAGGGTATTGGTAAACCGGGAGCTGTGTTACGTCGATCTATCAGCAGCATATGACCTTGTTAATCACAGATGCCTACTCCATAGTCCTAGGAAATACCAAGGAAATCGCTTGAGAGCTTTCGTGGATTCTGGCTAACAGGATGTTCTTTGTTCGTGGAGGCGACGAAGAGCCGATTTGGCGTAGGCTACAAAAGAATGGACTACCCACAAGGGAGTGTGCTTGCACTCCTCCTGTTAAACATAATATACCAACGACCAACCCTCCCTAGAGTGAAGGAAAACCCGTCGTTGTATTTATGAGACGATCTTGGAATTAGGTGGCACAAGATGCCGACTTCACATTGGTGAAGAGGAGACTCTCAAAGTTGATGAACTCAATCCTTATATTGAGGAAAACCACCTACGTGCACTCACATCCAAGAACAGGTGTGTGTTTCCATTCTACGCAACCGTGAAGGCAAACGTAAGCTAAAGTTACCTGGTCTGCGGAACTCCCTGGAGCATGTGATCACCCTGTTACCAGGGTCACCTTGGACCGCACTCTCTCTTTCTTATAAGACCCACATGGAGAAGACGAAGTATGTAAAGTATGTTCACGCAATTACACCTTGAACAAACTTCAAGGCACAAGATGGGGCGCTCGCCCACTTACCCTAAGATCAACGGGCCTTGCCTGTGCTCTTCATGTGCAGAGTATGCCTGCCTGTATGGGAAAGAATCAACCCAGCCAAGAAGCTTGATTCCAGCGTTAATGCCTCCTGCGGCTATCACAGGATGGCCTCCGTCCAAACACAAACGGAAAACACACTTGTACATCTAGCAGGAATTGCCTCCACAAGACATCCGTCGTAGCGTAGAGAGCATGCAAAGAGCGTAGCTGCCAATATCTAATGTAAAGCACCCTATGTCTGGACAGATACCTGCTGCCAACCGCAGTAAATCTTAGAGAGGAGAGTTTCTAAAGCAAAGTTCCACATTTGAAACCAGTCTCTAAGGAGTAGAGAGTCGCTTGTGGAAGAAGAAAGACTTGCCATCAACCAAGTAACATCCAGTGGTATTGAACCTGGTAAGCAACTCCCACCTGGAGATGACTTCCTCATGGGATGAATGGCGATGCTCAATAGATTAGACCAGGAACTGGCCGATCTAAGGTTTCCTTTCGAAGTGGGGCTATCTGGAAGAGATCAGGATACTAGCTGTGGTTGTGGAACAGCAGCACAGACAATGGAACACCTCTTGGTCTGCCCACTGCTGGAGAAACAAGCAAAAACCAAGGACCTTGCGGGAATTCAGGTGAAAGCAGCCAGACGTTGTCATCTCTGGCTGGATATATTTGAGAACCACAGGTGTGCACGCGAAGGAAGAAGACCAACGAACTAACAACTCAACTAAACTAATAACTATACAAAAACAAAATAAGAGGGCATATATTTTAACCAAACCCTGGTTGACATCCAACAAATGCTTATGAAAGTAAATTACGGCCATGCGTTTTGAACTGTAGACATTTCCGGTGCTAAAAATTTATCACAAATATATTAATTAATTTTTTGCTTTGGGAATTAAATATTTCCATCCACCTACTACCTACCATAAGAAAAGGATACATTTTTCTGAAAGGGAAATTCAACAAGGGTTCTAACAATTAGGTTGGTTTTCACTCAGGCAGGTGAAGGGAAACAGGGTTTTGGCAAGTCAACACCTTTCTGGAAGAACTTATCGAATGTAGGCAAGCCTATTTCTTTTTTTTCTTAGTGGTCTTTATTATCATTCGCCGAAAAAAGAATCACAAAAAAAGTCACATCATGAAAAACAACAGTGCAGCAGCAGCTACGTATCTCACCCAAAATTCGGCCTTCTTTTGAGTATTACATCAAAGTTATAGTCTGAGTCTTGTATTCTGTCAGTAAACGCATATTTGTCGATGGTACGAATTCATTTGGAGGGGGATGTGTTGAGAAAAAAACTAAAAAAGTCGTATTAAGGGGTTTGGGTCATAATACTTCCCGCCATAAAATTTCCTTTCAAACTTCGCATTAAATACGGTTTAATCGATATGATCGAAAATTCAAGAAAAATTCGGGGGGTCACCCCCGCCATGTCATTTTGAGTTAAACCATTACGTGTTAAATACACATTTTCGCCCCAAAATTACCAAACTACATAAGTCGATGGAAAAATCATTTTTCGGGACATTTTGGTTATAGCTAAAATTTAGCCATTATTTTGTTGTGAATGTTTTATATAAGTGCGCAACTGCATGTCAGCTTTCTAATAAACAAAAAAAAACATAATGGGGTCACCGAGTACCCTTTTGGGATATTCATGCGAAAATCCTTATTTTCTTAAAAATGACCCTGCGAAATCTTAGTGCTTACAGCTCCGACAAAACAAACGCAGAGAATAAAATACACAACGTTGGTTGAGCGCGTGTCTCTGGTGTTGCGTGACCAGCGGGTATCGATTCTTTCGCATTTAGGCATATAACATTCGACTTTCATTTTTTTTTTATCTTTTATGTTCTGAATCCGAGTTCGTGTTATCATACTTTTGGTTTAACTCCTATCTGCAGTTTGTGACAGCGAGAGGCGATCACTCCCAGTTTGTAGACCTATTAATTAGGGTGATAGAATTGTCTTAAAAGACCGACATGTCAATGAGGAATCTTCACCTGACCCCCTCGAATTAACAGGAATATTTCAAATAAAATAACTAATGGGAGAGGGGCAAACACTATTCGAAAGGCCCACCGTCCCCACAAATAACAGGGCGCAAAATTTTTCAGCACAATGAATACGCACCCAAATTCGAACAGGGTAAGCTAAAAGCTTTTTTTCCACCTTTTTTTTCTATCTGATTATAAAGTACGAAATAGGCCTCATAAAATAATGCATAGGCACAAATGAATATCGGGGCTTGACTCGCATATATCTAAATATTTACGCAGGAACTAATCAATATATAATTTTCAAAACAGTTGAAAGCACCAGAAAGAAATTATATTATGTTGTGGGAAATGGGGGACTAACAATATACGCGAAATTCATGGTCAATTTGGGTAATTTTCTGCTGAGACTAAGGGGAGAGCACAAGTCTGTTCGAGACAAATGTGCGGACAACACTCTAATGGGGGGGCCAATTTCCCCTCCCCATCCTTCACTGTTCAAGATGCCAAGGAGAAACACATGCCAAGGAGAAACACAATGAAGAAACAGTGCTGAAAAAAGGACAATAAAGGAAAGGATGGTTCATGTTCAAAGGGGTCCCATGCATCCTCCCAACTCGCGCGTTCGAGCGTAGAGAAAGTTTTTATTTTGCGTACAAACTCTTGCTACGCGGGACGTGCGCTCTTGTTTGGTAGCAGGGCAATCGACGCTTAGGCTGCGGAAGACATTCGGAAGATATGAGGCTTGGAACGCTGGCAAAAGTTGATATAGGACCCAAAACTCCATTAACAGCTGAAAATGCTCAACTTGTTCAACAGGAATATGATGCTCTAACCCTTTTTACATGAATATTTTGTATCGATATGTAAAGGCTTCATAACAAATTCAGTGAATAGCTTGTCGTAAAGTGTGAGATTGAAGACACTTTTCTAAAAAATTTTTTTTCGGATTACTTTGTTTGGCGTAATCAAAGCAAGGATAAAGTTGTAACGAAAATCGAGGCGGGTGAAGAGGCACGTAACAATATGGTAGATCTGTTATGAGTTGACAAAACTCGAAGCTACTTTTTAAATGATTGAATTGGACCAAACTGTCAATATATTTCTGGAACAAGATGAATAAATTTAAACATCTCAGATGTTCTAGATTCTTAGTGACGTAAACAAACTTGCCAATTTGGGGTAATAATAAAATATTCATATCGTTTCTCATGTTGAAGACTCAGAGTGTGTTCAAGTTTGGGTGTTTGGAATTTATCCAGTGCATTTCCTTGTAATATTTTCTTCATGAGAAAAAGGACATTTTTAATTAGGGCCTTAATCTTTATCGGAAATATCGCGACATCGAAGTTCTATTGTAGTGCAGGGGTAAAGTATACAGCTCTCAGAATGAATGGAATGTCGACACGCCCCAAAAACTTTTAATGAATGACAGGATACAAAATCCTACATATCGCATTGCTTTTCTTTAACTGGAAATTTCGCAAGATTTAAATTACATTTACATATATTTCTCATTTATTTTCTGTATACCCTTCAATTGTGAGGTAATGATTAAACCTTCCAGAGAATTACAACGCATTTTTGTCAGTTACGTAGTTTGCCATAAAAATTTAGGGGAAAAGCAGTTAGGCCAAAATAACATGCTATATTCAATAGCGACACCAAATATCACTTACAAAAGAACAATAAAATTCTGTTATGTGTTTGTTACAACATTTTTAGTTTGGATCGTACCTTCTTGCGTTTGATGTTACCCTCTGTAGTCCATTTTAAATGGAATAGCAAAATACTGGCACTCATAGAAAGTGTTTATGTCAAAACTACGTAGTTTTGCCATAATAATAGGCGATTTTGAGAGGAAAATGACACGGTAACTTATAGATACGTAGTTTTTGCCGAAACCCGAAAATATTACTGCAGAATGGTAAAACGTCGCCCGAGTTAGGATGTGCTATCTCGGAAGGAAGAATTTCGAGCATAATACTTTTATGAAATGAAAGCAGCGTCCCCAAATTGCTCAGAAATAACTTTATCTCAAAAAGTCAACATTCGAGTTACGTAATTCGGCCATAACAAGGGCCGCAGTACTAAATAGAAGTTAAAAAAAATAAACAAAAAAACTTCAAGTCTAAAAATAAGTCTTACTTGAATATATACGCTTCCTGTGTATCAAAACTCCACTTTTTAAAATGTTGGATAATTTACCCTCCCCCCCCCCGTTTATTGGCAAATATGATAGTCAGCATTAAGTTTCAGTATGATGAAAGATTTAAATGCAGTGAAATTAGGAAGGTTGGTTTGGAAACGGATTTATGATGTAAAATGTACAGCACCAAAAAATTAAAATAAGAAAGGAAAGGGTCTTTACCAAAACATACGATCAAAGGTATTATAGTCGGATTGGTTTTATTCATGTCAGTCAATTAAAAGTTTTCGGGGCGTGTCGAAGATTCCAATTTGTTTGAGAGGTTGTATGCTTTACCCAAACAGTACAATAGAAATTCGATTCACGAGACCGGATCAGATTAGGCCATAATTAAAAAAAATGTCCTTTCCCCCCCTACGAAACCAATGTTACAAGGCAAAGGAAACGAAGGCTCTTCCCCTCCCCCACCCCACCTCAACTTCAAACACTAAACTTGAACAAAAAAACTATGAAGCATTCAAACATAAGAAAATGATATGAATAAGTAATTATTACTACAAAGTAGTAAAACCAAAATTAAAAAATCTGATTACGTTGACATTTATTCGTCTTGTTCCAGGAAATTATCCATGGTCAACATTTATCTATTGAAGTTATTTAGAGTTTGGTCAGTATACACAAACTACAATATCTAACGGGCCTAATTAGTCAGGCCACAAAAACCTTCATGTGACCGTAAAGGTGAGTATGGACCACTTTTTTTGCTGAAATGATAGATTAGGGTGTGTAGAATAAGCAATCTGCGGTGCCACCTGGGCATCTTGAGCATTTGGAAATCCAAGATGGCGTCGCCTAAATGATAATATCTATTCAACCCTATATTACTCACAACTATGAGTTATAAAGATATATAGGATCCAATAACAAGTGATGGCACTGGTAACATTAAGTCATACTTCACGTCAAAATGGGAAGCCAAAGGCAATAGTTAAAATTGCCATATACAGAAAATACCTGCCCGATAAACATAGACGAGGATGACTTAGGTTATGTTGCTAGACACATTAAATGTATTTCGATTACTTTTAAAATTGTAACATGACGGCAATCAATAGTGGCAGCCAACACGGGAACATCTTCAAAAAAATACTTGGCACAAATTATAAGTATTACAGCCTGCAATTCGAAATCATGTGTCAATGACATTAGAAATGTACCTGTGATTCCGAACAAGGTACACATACATTTCAAATGTTTTTTCTAAATGTGCCAAATCGAAATAAAATAATGTGCAAAGTTGTCAAAAATACCATAGAATTACATTTTTTCACATATATTGAACTCAATTTATTAATTTGACCCATTTTTATTTATCCGGATTACCTGGTAACACTGGTTATGATCATAGGTACATTCGAATGTTTCATTGAACACAATAATTATACTTGAAAATGTAATATTTAGACATTTTTGTGGCAGAGTATTTTGAAGATATTCACGTTTTGGCTGGACTTGCCATATGTGGACGTCATGTACAACTTTAAAAGTAAAGAAATACATTTATTGCTGTTTTTTATGTCTAACACACATAATCTAGCTATTCATGTTTATTTTTATGCAGAATTTGCTGTTATTGGCTTATATTAAATTATCAGATTGGCTTCCATTAGAATTTGGCGTATGAATCAATGTATCAGTGCCATTTTGCATTTTTTGTTCGAGGTTCCTATGTATATCTAGTAACTCCATAGTTAATAATATAGGGTTTTGAATACGATAAATTATCATTATGGCGAAGCATTCTTGGATTTCTCAAAATGCCTCAAGGATGCCCAGGTGGCCACCAGGCAGATTCTTCAGTCTACACCACCCTGTATCTATATTTCCACAGAAAAATTGTGTCCATATCAATAGTACGGTCAGGCCATAAGTTGACCATGGCACACCTGGCTATAATCCTCCTCTTCACCCAGCCTGATGTTCATGACACCAAAACAAAGGAATCGATAGCGATGTCTCAACACTTTACGACAATCTGTTCAATTTAATCTGGTATGAAACCTTTTAAATTCGTACAAAAAAGTTCATGTACAATGGGTTAAAGCATCTACTCTGTTGAACAAGTTTAGCATTTCAGCTTTTATACGGCTTTTTAGTTTTTGGTTTCAACACATCCTCTCCACATAATTCGTACCTCGACAAGGATGCGTTTACTGACGAATAAAAAATAAGACTAATAAATAACCACGGATAAAATTCTCATTTCAATGAAAGAAATTAGACCATCCCAAATTGGTGTTTGTTTTACTTTGTCCACATCACAAAAATATGCCAATGGTTTCAGGAGCAATTTGGCAAAAATCACCCCAAGGTGAATCTTCCTGTTCCTATTTTTAAAAAAGGAAATTATTGAGGGAAGGAATGCTTTATGGAAAATTTCGAAAATATAAAATGACCGGAGCTGTGTATCAATCGTACACTGAACGAAAACCCACTCGTTCAAGGGCCTTTCAAGTGGGGGGGGGGGGGGTATTTACAAAAGTGCAAGTATAATTTACCACCATCCAAAAATATGGATATGGAGACACCCCAAAATGAACAAACTACCTTTAACAACTACAATTCAATCAATCAATAACACCTTGTACAACCTAAAGATTTACCACTAAAACAGTTACAAACCTGACTGAAAAGACGTGCTTGTTAAATAGCACTTGTTGCTTTTCACTTGAGTAGGCGCAATACACAGTGAGTACAGTAAGTTTGTGTATAAAAGCATTTAGGCTCCCTATTTTTGCAGCATCTATTGTCGAATATTCGACACCTTAAAGCTACAAGTTATGACAAAAAGTATATGTTAACTATTTGGAAGAATTGTAATTGTTATTGCTTGCTTCTATTAAAAAGCAGTGCCTACATGAACCAAGCTGTAGGTCTGTCATTATCTCATAGTCACGACGATTCTCACTGAGATGTTGTGTGCACCTAGTGATTGCCATTGTATTTATAAGATTTGCCTCGAGATAATATAAAACACATAACCAAAATGGCCTAATTTAAATCTGAGCAATGCGAATCTTTAAACGTCTAAAGGAGCGGCCATTATTTACGGCGGGGACGGTGAAGGATTTCTATTTTTTCCCGAAAAAAAGTTTTCCTTCCTCTTTCGCTTTCGTTTAAAATGTCGCATTCCCCTGATTTTATGAAATTTCACCGTTTAGAAATTTATGTTCCCCCTCTCCTTGTTGGAAATTTTCATACCCCTCTCTTGCTTACAAATTGTTTTCGTATTCTCCCCTCAACTGGCGTAAATAATGGCCCCTCCCTAAACTAGCTTAATACAATTTTAAATTTGAACACTAAGCATTTGAGAGTAACATCACACGCATTTAATAAGTCTAACTATTATTTAATAATCCTTAATCCTAACACTTTGTTTTATACTCTTGTTTTACTTTGTTAAAAATCAGTCCCAAGAAAGTTGCCAACCATAGGGACGGATTCGTCGGGGTACGTAGGTGGCCGTTCAGATGATAAAGCTACCGATGGGAACAAAGATCCGGACTTTATTTCCGCTGGGGGCTGTTTTATATCTAGTAAGTCAAGTTGATTTTGGTTAAAACATTGTAATGAGGCTTGCTTGGCATATTAACTAAGATTTTGGTGGTTAGTGTTGCAAGTTAAATGTACAATGAAATAAGCTTTTCGATTGAGAAACAGGTTTTCCGGATCGCAGAACCAGTTTCTCAACCGATAAAAGGCTTGGTTTACGATGAAAACTTGTTATCTAATTACCGAGATTCAGGTTTGTAGGCCTATACGCGGAAAGTAATGTTTTTGTCCAGGATTTAGTTAATCGAAATATCACGTTTTGTCCCGGGAGTTTCCGTAACCTGACCCATCTGACACCCATTTTTTCTGACACACTTATGAATTCGGAAACCCATCACGGAATAAAGCACATGTTTTATTCCGTTAAGGTTTCTGAATTCATAAGTGTGTAAGAAAAGTCAGGTTACGGAAACTCCCTTTTGTCCCCGTCGGAAGTATTTTGAAAGGGGTCAGTAAGCAGCGAATGGATGTCTGATGTATGTGTGTCAAATGGGTATATCGCGATCCACAAACCCCGTTCTGTCCCGACTTACCTCAAATTTGAGATTTATTTGATATTTGAACCGATAGCCTTAGTAACGCATATGTGAAATTCGATTGTATCTGTAGTTAAACAAAATAAAACAAAAAACCTAATAATAATTTTAATAATCGCAATTTTGTATTTTCTGTCCATAAACGGGCAGATACAGCACAGTGAATAAATCTTGTTATAGAAACATTTATTTTGCTCATAACATCAAACCGCAATATCGGAATTAAAAGCACTATCAGAGAGATAATAATGTGTATTGTGAGGTTTTTCTTTTACAAAATTGATTACATTAATGTGTACATCTTATTCTTAATCAACGACAACTAGCTTTTTGTATACTCGAAGGACTTTGCGTTGGACATTTAATATTGATCTAAAATAAAAAATATAACTTCCTTATGTTATAATTTGTCAAATTGTTGCTATTGTTGTTTTTATTGTATTATTATTATTACTACTACTAAGAACGGTTTGACAGAAAATCTTGGTTTTTGACGAACTTGTCCAGAAACAAGATTTTAGATCCATTGGTTTAATTTCAATAATACATGGCCTGTGATGTGGCCTTTACCTAGGCGTATGATATTACTTTTAATCATTTAGTAGACATGAATACTTGAATCTCATTGGTTAATATGGTTAATTAATATATCCGTATTGCATGGTAGAAAATTGCTAACCACGTAATATATTCCGGTATTGTGTGCGTGATGATTACACTAATAGAGGAGGAGCACGGACCCAGGTCAAACATCATCGTTTACCCCTCACTACAGAAAAGGTTTGACACCTTTGGTAGTTAGTATGGACCCTCTAAATCAATACTAGGTAGGTAGTACTCTCAAATTGTGGTATAATTTTTTCAATAGGAGCCAATTTAAGTTTACACAGGGGTCAAAATTTTAAAATGCTCCAATCATGTTGAAATGTATGCCATATTATCCGTCTAGTCATAAGGATTCCAAAAATGTATAGTTTGTACCATCTATGACCATTGGTTTGGGTTATAGGGTAAAAATGGTAAAAAAGGTTGTTCATCTAGCTTAATGTGTCAAAATAAGGAATAGTTTGTACCATCTGCAATGCATAGTTACCATGTTATGCGACAAAATAGGTCATAGGGCAACATAATCCAATTGGTGATGTTGACTTTCTTTGACCCTTATCTCTGTAAGTAAGCATTTCACATAATCAAAACTATACTTTGTAGGAGTCCTCTACCTCGGGCAATAATTTGCAAGTATTTAAAATATAATCAGATTATTTTTTAATGTTGACCCCTGTACAAATTGAGATTGACCTTTTTTACAGTTTCAAATTGCTACCATATACTCCAAAACCAATGTTCGAGGTGGTACAAACTATACATTATTTGCATCCTATGATAAGAGGGACATTATGGCATAATTTGCTAGCAGGATGGGGGTATGTGGGGTTAAATCGAATGCCCTGGGTGTAACCTATGAGGTTGGGCCCCTATTGAAAAAGTGATACCACAATTTGAGAGTACTACCTAACTAGCATGTAGAGGGTCCATACTAACTACCAAAGTGTTAAATTTTTGCTGTAGTGGGGGGGGGGGTAAACAAACTCCATATACATAAGGCCCTATGATATCTGCTACTGCTCTATATGTATACCAGGTACATACTTTTACATACACTATAAGCTATAGGCCTATATGTTATGATCATGCGCATCTGTGGAAGAGATTGTTTTGGTCAAGCCAGCTCCCTGTGAGGAGCACAATCCAATATGACTTTCTTTTTAAATCTAATACTTTAGGCTTACCACTTCAAGTTTTCATGTATTCTAAATGATAAATTAGTTATCCCCTGTTAAGGCTTGTTTGTTCTACGCAATACGGAAAATACCTATGGTTAATGGGTGCGGTATCACATGCGACCATATCACCCAACAATAGGTATTTTTCCGTATTGCGTGAACAAACAGGGTATATAACTCACCATGATCTTACCACGCTTATATCTTCTCAGGTGAAGTGATAGATCCATGGATTCAAATAGATCTTGGTCGAGAGTTTGATGTCAAATTAGTGCTCATATATCCCATCCTAACTGACACACCAACAGCGGACGGTGAGACGGATATTTCATTGTTCCTTCCGTAAACTAAAAATTATTATTCTGGACAAACTAGTGTTGGATGACTGTGTTTAGGATTTAAACATGCTTAGTACGTGTTTAAGCACTTTTGATATCTAAAGGTTAAAGGTTAAGATATCTAAAAAACACAAGTTTGGTGTTCCAATGCTAAATTAAACACAAATTTGTCCAGCAATTAATTTGTACTTTTACAGTGTGTCCCGTTTTTTGTGGGCCGCCAGCTATAGCTGACAGGACCACTTAGCAATCCGTTGTGCGTGTGTATGTGTGTATGTATGCGCGTGTGTATGTCACTAAATTGTTATTTTTTTTAAATTCACCTCAATTGAAAAGTTGAAGTTCAATCGGAACCAAACTTGTGTCATAGGTGCACCGTGGGATCCCTCATATGTTGACGAGGTCACAGGTCGTGTGCCTAGATTTTTTTTTTGGGGGGGGGGAGTGCGGGACTTCGAAAAAGTGAACCTTTTTTTGGTAAAAGTGGACCTAAGTCCCTTAAAATGTTCCTTTTTGGACTTTTTTAACATCTCATCACCAAAAAGTGGCCTTTTTTGTCAAATTTTCTCCAAATTTTGGACCTTTTAATCAAAAAATTAGGCAAAAAGTGGATCTTTTGCTCCTTTTGTGGAATTGGGGGTCACCCCCGCAACCCCCTGCGTACGTCCATGTCCCATTGAAGTCCAACACTACTTTCTGCAGAAATGGGGAATTGGGCCCTAAGAGATTGGAGGAAGAGAGAGAGGGAGAGTGTGAGATTCATCTCTAACACATATTTCATAGAATTTGAAAATTCTCAAGATGTTGGATGGCGGGCTTCTCAAGGTATTATGTGAGGCTCTTGTCTATTTAATTTCATTCCAAATGTATCATTGAGTAACATTTTTCTGTAATTACCCAGGCTGTGAATGGATGTCTGTGGGTCCAAGGTTCCGCTCGAAAAACAGTTTTAATTTTTTGGATCTAAAATTTGCATTAGGAGTGAGACAAGTCACATTTATGAAGGGCAAATTCTCGACCAAGAAACAGCAAAATAATATAAAAAAAATTACGGTGTGTTAAAAAGTCTTTTTTTACAACACCCTTTGTTCTGGGATAAACATTTAGATTTTTTTATTGTTAAATTACAGTGATTCCAATTGTTACCTTAATAAAAAATGGTTGTTTCAGTCTTTGCGTATTGCGGGGTAGCACGATTTGTCATGTATCTGGCCTATACTTTTATCATTGTGTGTTTTACATAGGCCACTTGCATTATAAGCCAGGTGGCCTATGGTAAAAAAAGGAAAACGATAAAATAAAAGTGAAAAATGATGAAGGACCATACAAAAGTCGCCACCACTGCGAAGAAGCACGATGAATCATGCTAACATTGGGGCTCCGGTTGGTGTTTTGTCCACGGGCCCCGAACATGCTAGCTACACCACTGGCTGAGACAAACTTTTTTTCCTAATTACATATTCCCATCACATCATTTACTTTATTCCGTTGAATGAATTACCTAAGTACATGATACTTAAGTATAGTAGGTGCAAAGTTGTAGGTACGTAGGTACGAAGAAGGTACGAAGGGTCAAGGTTGACATACTGTAGCTATGCCTAATAAATCACCTAAAAGGCCTTTCTAATATGGTAAGAACAAAGAGTTCTCCATTTTGGAAATTTTGACCACTTTGTAAAGTTAATGTAAAAAGTTAGGTAAATAAAAATAAAATAACTAGATTGAGAAAGCCTCCTATCTTATCATTAACAAAATGACTTTACATCCATCTATTTCCAGAGGATTGGCTGGATGACGCTACAGTATACGTTGGATCCTGTCCGTCAACATCAGACGCATCTATTACGAGTAACACCCAGTGTGATCCCACCATAGGCGATGTAGGTGGCAAAAAAGTCATAGAAGTTGATTGTGATGTGAAGAGCTATGGAAGATACGTTTACATTTATAAGGACACTACGACCGCAGTACAGATTAATCTCTGCGAGGTGGAAGTTTATGGAGATGACAGTAAGAAATCTATATTTATGCTCAAATATTACAAAAACGTTTTTGACTTGGAAGATTTTATGAATTAAACAGTATGGGACGAGACATGATTTTACAACTTTTTTTTTATCTCTGTTTCAGTTCCGTATGACGATCAGACGGTTATAGAATTTGAGGCTGAAACATTTCAAACATCGGACGATGAGAGCGCTGAAGGTGTTATTGTCACCGCGAAAAGAACAGGTTCTACTGCCATCACTTGTACCACTGCTGGTAAGATGTAACGAAGATGTTAAAAACTTCATATTGGACTGCCTGTAACTATTAGTGAATCAAATCGAGTACGATTCAACTGAACTATACCGATTTTACTCTTCATTCCAGTAATTTGAACCTCAACGCGTTATAAATTTTCATATCCACCACTGCACCGTAGATAATAACATTTCAAACTGTTATACAATGTGTAAATAGTCCCTATAAGCTGACATGTTTTCTTGTATACACGGTCTCAATGTTAGAAAACAACACTGGTAAAAACGTGCCGGTGACGAACTGGCGAGTCCTATAGTGATGTAGTGTCCTACCTATTGTGTAATGAATGCATCACCTATTTCATCTCCCAACATCCAGTAGCATCGTCTACAAGGTCACAGTTTATTCCGTTTATGTTTTCATGGTAGCTAAGACACTCTCTCATGGGGACCGGTGTAAAGAAACTGAGTGTCCCCCATGAGAGAGTGTCCTAGCTACCATAGCAACATGTACGGAATAACCCGTGACCTTGTATACGAGGCCATTTGGGTACAGTGCTGAAACAAATGATGCATACAGCACTCAATGGAGAACACAATAGACAGATGGGTGGTAGGACACCCAGTCATACGAACACTGTATTATATGACACCGCCAATATCTGAATATGGAATAAAGCAAAATGCAAATCCATCTGGATCAGACTCCATCATATGCTGTTGCTGTGGGGTGTTCGCCACTCCTCCCGCACAGCGAGTCTGTTTTGCATTCCTAGCATATGCCAGTACTACCCATTTATATTCCTGGGTGGAGAGAGGCAAGCGAGGCAATGTGCCTTGCCCAAGTGCACAACACATTGGCGACAGCCCGACTCGAAACCACAACCAAATGCTTAATATGAGGCGAGCGCTGATCCAACTGTATCATATGTCAGCATAAGTCGGCTATTTGTGGATACTCATACAGGGCTTCCCAGAAAAAAATCCTTAAACGGGCTGTGACTGACTTGACATTTTACATGATTTTAACACATTTTTGGAAAAAAAATGGCCATATCTTGAGCTATAAGTATTTCTATGATACCCGCAGCAAGGAAATTATGAAAGAGCACACCTGCTTTCATAATCTGCAGAAAAAATGAAAATAGGAGGTAGGGTTCACCAGAAAAAATTCAAAACGTAAAACCCTGTATTTTGTGATTTTGAAATCTGAGAGCTGAAAAGCCTGTGGAAATGTAAAATGAAGACACATTCTTTGGTTTTAAATTGTTAAGATGTGACAACATACTGGGAAAAATGATCTTTAGATCTATTTAGTAACTCTTGAGCTACACATGGGAACTACCTTAAGGCTTGTGCCACCATCTCGATATATCTTTACATTTGCCCAGATGGTCGGCTTAGATGGTGGATACCTGTCGGAAAAGGCTTCCTAAGAGCATCTTGAGAAGCTTACAGGCTCTTTGGTTCATGAAATTTTGTCACAACGATCACTCTTTGAGTTGTAAGCTGCACCATGTTACTACTTAAAGGTTTGAAGTGTGAATACATTTTACCAGTGGATTGGAGTAATTCCTCAAGTTAATTCTTATCACATAACCTTATACAATGATAAAAGTTATTCTGGTCATAATCTTTCCACCTGTTTTGCTAGATCAGCAACCAATAAGCATTCCATACCACACAGACAGCTTCAATGTCACAAGTGAGTTTTGAAATGCTGTTTCCAAAGCACTGTTGTTCAATGAGGTATGACGGGAAAATGACATTTAAGTGCCATTTGAAAGCTTATAGTAAAATAATTATTATAGGCATACAGTACACAGTTTCGCCAAATTAACCCTTTGTTTCAGGATTATTTTTTCTGGGACATGAGGATATTAGCAGTATGCCTTATTACCAGAATATGCATAAATAGTTTAAAACTGGCTTCAAAGGATATGTTTTACCAGAGGTCTTGTGTATAGGCATGCCCATTTAGATGCATATCCTAATTCCCAAAGGGAGTCTAACTTTATACCTGGGTTTAAACCAGGGTTAGTCCTACATGGGTGGACCTTTTTTTTCCTATCCACATTCTCTGAAAGTTGAAAAACAATGGATGAGAAAATTTCTCATGGATGGGCCGTCCAGGCCCACCCGTGTGGAATTTTCTCATCCGTTACAGCAACCTTTAGAGTATGTTGAAAAAAAGTCCACTAATGTAGGATTACCCTGTTTTAGACAAAGGTCTAAAGATAGACTCCCTTTGAGCCATGTACTTTTGACAAATCAAATCAAACTTTATTTTCATCACAAGATAACATATTTTCATTTTATCCATTTCAACAATTGGTGATAATAGATTTTTACACTGACACGGTAACTGTCCCGGGCGGAGAATCGGGCGATTTCACCGCTGTTCTGTCAACGGCTCCGTATACCTTTGAATGGGACGCTGATGACGATACTACTACCGAAAATGAGAAAACGTACACCATACCGATTACCAACGACAATGAATGTGAACCAATTGAAACCTTTAATGTGTATCTGACTAATGTCAATGGAGGAATTCTTGGAGATCAATCCTGCTCGTCTGTCTCCATTAATGATGATGACTGTAAGTCTATATAAAATAATTAGCGATTAGTAAGCCTATCTTAAAAAAAACCAAAAACTGTTCCTGCTCGTATCATCAACTTTATGTAGGCGCACAAAAAACTTAACCCTCGTCTTACCAAGGGGGGGGGGGTGGTTACCACTTACCACCCCCCTACCGAACTTCGTTCCGGTGCGCTAAAACGCTAAAAAAAAATCGTAAAAAGCTTCTAGGTAATCGTTCTCTCATCCTTTCCGGTCATTTTAGCGAAAAAATGTGAAGGTAGCACCTTCACCGTGGTTAGGGTATGCTGTCAAAGTCGAAGGGTAAGGGGGGTGGTTGCCACCCAAGGATATTTTATGGTGGATTTTTGACAATATTATGCACAGTATGGCTCTAAACATGCTAAAACTCTTTGTTTATGTAAAACTAGCAAAATGCCATCATTTGGAGCTGAAAACCGCACGAAAATCCATATACATAAGCCCCGATGAGATTCATGCTCCTGCTTCTATATGGATCCCAGGTACATATTTTAACATACTACTATAAAGCGAGAGGCATATAGGGGATTCTAATGAGAAGAGCGTGGGATAGTGAGATGGGTGGCGGTTACAAGAAAAGCCAATCAAAGGTGAGAGGTTTCATTCTATTTCTATCTTTGCATAAATCCAATGACTTTTCTTTTTAAATTTAATACTTTCGGCTTACCACTTCAAGTTTTCATGTTATTCTAATATGAGAAATTAGTATCCCCTGTTAAGTTTGTTTGCTTCTACGCAATCGGAAATACTATGGTTGGGTTGCGGTACAACATGCGACCCATATCACCCAAACAAATAGGTATTTTTCCGATGCTGTGAAACAAAATCCAGGGTATATATAACTCACCATGATCTTACCACGTATCTCTCTCAGGGAAGATAGATCCATGGATCAAATAGATCTTGGTTCTGAGAGTTTGATGTAAATTAGTGCTCAATATCCATCAAAAGTGCACCCACCGAACAGCGGACGGTGAGACGGATATTTCATTGTTCCTGCCGTAAAAGATAAAATTATTATTCTGACAAACTAGTGTTGGATGACTGGTTAGGATTTAAAAAATGCTTAGTCGTGTTTAGCATTTTGATATCGTTATGGGTTAAAGGTAAGATTATCTAAAAAACACAAGTTTGGTGTTCCAATGCTAAATTAAACACAAATTTGTCCAGCAATTAATTGTAACTTTTACAGTGGTCCGTTTTGTAGGCGCAGCTATAGCTGAAAGGAACCACTTAGCAACCGTTGTGCGTGTGTAGTGTGTATGTAGCGTGTGTGTGTCACTAAATTGTGATTTTTTTTCTAAAATTAACTCAATTGAAAAGTGAAGTTCAATCGGAACCAAACCTGCTGTCATACGGTGCACAGTGGGATCCCTCATATGTTGACGAGGTCCAGGTCGTGTGCCTAAATTTTTTTTTGGGGGGGGGGGAGTTGGCGGGACTCGAAAAAGTGTAACCTTTTTTTTGGTAATAAGTGGACCTAAGTCCCTTAAAAGTTCCTTTTGGACTTTTTTAACTACTCTCACACCAAAAAGTGGCCTTTTTTGTCAAATTTTCTCCAAATTTGGACCTTTTAATCAAAAAATTAGGCCAAAAAAGGGAGCTTTTGCTACCTTTTGTGGAATTGGGGGTCACCCTCACGCAAACCCCTGCGTACGTCATTGTTCCATTGAAGTCCAACCCTACTTTCTGCGAAGTGGGGAAATTGGGCCCTAAGAGATTGGAGAAGAGAGAGGGGGAGAGTGTGAGACGTCTTCTCTAACACATATTTCATAGAATTTGAAAATTCTCAAGATGTTGGATTGGCGGGGCTCTCAGGTATTATGTTAGCTCTTGTTCATTATATTTTTCATTCAAATGTATTATTGAGCTTAACATTTTTCTTTAAATTACCCACGCGTGAATGATGTTGTTGAGTCCAAGGTTTCCGCTCGAACGTTTCTTATCCCCAGTTTGAATCTAAAAATTTGAATTGGATGATAACAAGTACCATTATTAATTGGCAATCTCGACAAGAAACGAAAAATATTATCTTATAAAAAATTAAGGGGTATAAAGTCTTTTTTTACAAACTCTGTTTCTGGGCATAAACATTTGAGCAACAATTTTATGTTAAATACAGTAATTCCACTTGTTAAACCTTTAATAAAAAAAATGTTGTTTCAGTATTTGCGTATGCGGGGTAGCACGATTTGCATGTATCGCCTATACTTTTTATCATTGTGTGTTTTACATAGGGCACTTGCATTATAAGCCGGTGGCCTATGGTAAAAAAGGAAAACGTGAAAAATAAAATGAAAAAATGATGGAAGGACATACAAAAATCGCCACCACTGCGAAGAAGCACGATGAATCATGCTAACATTTGGGGTCCGGTGGTGTTTTGTCCACGGGCCCGAACATGCTAGCTACACCACTGGCTGAGACAAACTTTTTTTTCCTAAACATATTCCCTCATAGCATGTCACTATCCGTGAATGAATGACTAAGTACATGATACTTAAGATAAAAGGTGACAAAGTTGTAGGTCGTAGGTACGAGGAAGGTACGATAGGCTTTTTTCCCACTGTAACTATGCCTAACAAATCACAAAAGGCCTTTCTAAATAATATGGTAAGAACAAAGAGTATCCATTTTGGAAATTTGAACCTTGTAAAGGTTAAAGACATATCAGTGATTTGAAAAATATTGAAATGTGCAGGAATAGCTTCAACGGAAGGAAAGTCTGTAGAATTCCATAAGTTACTGTTTAAGCTGTAGAATGACGAAAGGAAGAAAACGCAGTGTTCCAAGATACGATCTCCAGTCAATACGTGTGTTTTTTTTTTTTTTTGGTTTTTTTTTTTTTTTTTTTTTTTTTTTTTTTTTTGTGTAGGAAGTGTCAGTGCGACAGTAATGACCGAAATCTCCGATTCTGTCCTATTAGCGTTGCTTCTCGTCTTATCATTGCAGGGTATCTTAGCGATATCTGTACTTTGTTACATACATGCAAAAATCGTATTTTAGATGATTTTTTCGATTGCTCATTTAGCAAATCACTGATAGTGTCGTAAGTTAATGTAAAAAGTTAGGTAAATAAAACTAAAATAAAATTGCATAATCGTTTACAAGATGAGAAAGCCTCCTATCTTACAGAACACAATTACTTACATCCATCTATATCAGATGATGGTTTGGATAACGCTAAAATAAAGTGGATCCTGTCCGTCAACATCAGATGCATCTATTACGAGTAACACCGAGTGTGAGTTCACCATAGGCGATGTAGATGGTACCGAACAAGTGTCATACAAGTTGATTGTCAAGAAAGAAACTATGACAAGATACGTATATTATTTACAAGGACACTAGGACCGCGAGAACCAGATTAATCTCGCGAGGTGGAGTTATGGAGAGACAGTAAGAAGTCTATAATTTATGCTCAAATATTACAAAAACGTTTTTGTATTGAAACAGTGTGGACGAGACATGATTACACTTTTTTAATCGGTTCAGTTCCGTATGAAGATCCGACGGTTGTATAATTTAAGGCTGAACACATTTCAAACATCGACGATGAGAGCGCCTGCAAGCCTGCTTAGTTTAGTCACCGCCGGAAAAGAACAGCGTTTACTGCCAGCACTTGTACCACTGTCTGGTAAGACTGTGAAACAAAGATGTTAAAAAACTTCATTGGACTGACCTGGATACTATTACTGATCAAATCGAGTATCGTATTCAACTGTGGATACCATACCGATTTTACTCTTCATTCCAGTAATTTGAACCTCAACGCGTGTTCTATGTCCACGACCGTCACTCGTAGACTACATTATACAATACTACATGGTTTAGAGCCAGTCCTGCGTTTAGAGGGAAATAGGGCACATAATTTTCCCGGGCTACTGGCACGGCCTATATGGTTTCGGGTAGCACTGCAGTACCAAGCGAAACATTTACTATGCCATCCTATTTCCCGATATAAAACATGTAGTATTGGATTATTACACCTCACTTGGACTCTTGGACTACGGTTCTTTGTTTGTAGGGAAAACAAGTCAATCTTAAAACAGTTCAATCTTATTTCCCGATTAGACCGGCAACATCCACAGCCCGGACGGAATTGAAGGTTTTGATCAACACGAAATACGACGAACGAACCTTTTCAATCTTTTTAAAAAAAATTTTCGGAAAAAAATAACAAATATAAAATATTGGGAAAGAAAAATAAGGCTACAGAGGTCTGTGTTTATTCAAGAAAGGAGAAAAGAAAGAAAAGGTCTTCATCTCTTTGCAATATGTCTGCATCGTTATATACCTCTACGAAACTAGTAGTATCTACCAATGAGTATGTTTTGTCAGTCCGTACTTTTTTAAATTATTGTTGTTTGTTGTTGAAAAAAAATATTGGTTCTCGTAGTTGAATTCACCATGCGCAGAACCCTTCCAAATCATGTGATTTTGTTAACTGTTTTTCTTCCGAAACAGCCGTACCATCTTAATTAACGAGAACAAGCTTTTTACTCTCAAAGGACGATACGTTGGACATTAAATTGTGATCTTAAATATAAAATTCCTTGTTATAGTTTGTCACGTTCGAAGCCGTTCAGAAAGTTTAAAGGCCCCCCCGTCCGGAACTCAGAGATTCCTGAAGAGGGCGCCCTCAATTCCAAAAAATCGTTGTTTTTGCATGTACGGAATGCTTGCATATACTCATCACTGTGTGGAAATTTGCTAAGATTAAATTCGAATTCCGTCATATAAAAATCACAAACTTGTTATTGAAAATCCGGATCCGGATTTTTTGTTATACACAGTATCCTATGGGACGTAATACTTCACATAAATGATTACTGCATCAAACGAAAAAATCCGATGCATCTCAAAGTTCAGAATTGAGCATTTTTTAGGTGAGTATCTTTGTTCTAGTTGACTATTTTTCAATATTACAAAAAAAATAATATTTCGAAATCTCGGAGTCAGATTTACACTGTAATTACTCCACTTCCCTACCTCTGTGCAGTAGTGACGTCAGTTGAGAGATTTGATGGGCGCACAGTAAACTGCACGGCTGGGCTTAAGGGAGCGCCCCACTAATGACTCTCCCATATAGGAATACACGCATTTTTGTACGGGTTCCTGTGACACTACAAACTCCCTGCAATTACTTAGAACATGTGTTTGGTATAAAATAAAGCGCCTTGTTCTGAAGATTTGTAGAAATTTTTCTTGAATTATGGTGTTGACACCAATTATCTTTTAATGAAGACAAGTTTCCCAATTGCGGAAATCTGCGTGGTTAACCTAGCAACGCATTACCAGCGCAAAACAGACACATTGCCAGGCGCAGGCGCACTGTTATCATTATTGTCATGGGGTTGTTTCCCCGACAAGAAACAAGGACCGGGGTTAGGGCCCGGTCCCGTTCGTAGATAAGGACTTAAAAAGGCAGGAAAATACTCTCGAAAAAGACACCCTTATTTTAAACGCGACTACAGAATCTTGTTTTGTTGATCAATGCTTCTAACTAGACCAGGTTCTTTCGTAGAACCTATATGTTTCAAGGGCCTATGTTGAACATAAAGGAGCTGCATCACATAACGAAAATGTTCCCCATTTAGTTATACTTAGAAACCATTTTAGAAGGCTTCTATTTAGGGAAAAGTTTGAGTGGAACCTCTAATTTAATTAGTGTGCAATATTAATGTTAGGGAGCAGAACTGGAACCGGCAGCAATATTATTTAACACGTAAGTGCATATAGGCCCTATGTCTTCTGTACTGCTTGTGGTGCAGCCCCTCCCCCCACCACCACCACCGAAATCAACTTTGTCGTTGAATTTTGGATTTTTTTCCGGAGTTTTGTATTCAAAACTTAAGTATTTGATGGGGTACACCAGTAAGAACACAAAAAACAGGAAAAAACATTAGAAAACGGGTTATATTAAATCACAACGGGGCGATCGGTAAACTCATACATACTAGCCTCAAGATATAGCCTAGACTAGGCCTACTGTCGTTATTGCATGTATTGATGCATGGCTATACAAGCTTGATGTACATTTGAAAATGTTTGCCACTAAACCTCTGACTAAATTTAAATCTGAAGTTTCATTGAGGACTCACGCAAGTTTTTTACCCCGAAATACCGATCATAAACCCTCTCAAAAACAAATATTTGCAGGTATTTAGGAGAGTACCAAGCGCGCGTCCGATATAAGCGTCCTATAAGGGAGAGCAACCACTAATGAATCTCCCATAGGAATACACGCATTTTTGTAGGGTTCCTGTTACACTACACAATCCTGCAATACTTTAGACATCGTGTTGGGTATCAAAATAAAGCGCTTTTTCTGAAGGAATTTTAGAAATTTTGCCTTGAATATGGTGTTGCCCATCTACTTTCCCGTATTTTCACAATTAAAACGAAATAGTGAATTTACCACCCCGCACCACTCATATCTAGGAAGGACCACCCGTGCACATCAGCGGTAGTCCCGATCTTGGGTTTGCGATTGGATGAACCTTAATTTTGTTTCTCATGATATGACAATGTTTACATCAATTCTATAGTCCATGTGATATCACGCGATTGTAGCTCCGTTTATGAAGGGGAAATGACCGCCAGAATCTTGTCCAAGCCTTGCACTTTTTAGCCGATTTGGGTTATTACATAAAAAGGTGGATGAAGTAGTGGTGCGCCCCCTTAAAGCGATGGCGCGTTTTTACACTCGCGTACAAAAGATGGCATTCCTTGACGCGTGTGTAAAAGCTGCTTCAATGTTATGACATCACTGCACGGAGGTAGAGAAATGGACTATATCCATGTTGCTAACTAGAGGCCATGAGAATTAAGGGGTATAGAGGATAATGAAGTGAAAAGGAATTCTGCGTACTGCGTGTCAGTCTGCGCTGCCACTTACGCAATCGCAGTCAGAGCGTTTCGAAGACGTTCTTAGGTGCGTGTGATGTATGCCAGGTTCACCGCGAGAATGTTTGAGTTTTTTTAGTTGTGTTTTTGCCTCGTTTCATCGCAATAGAATACCAATTAATTTTTGTTATAATCGCATCCAGGGGCATCCCGAATCGTTTCATAGATGTGGGGGTGAGGGTGGGTGTCGGTACAGGAGTAAGGGTCCCCGATTGCCGACAAACCGCCCATGTACCTGGGAAATTAAACCAATAACGACGCAAAAATATGGGTGGATGTGTCGGGGTAGTGGTATCATTGGACGTTCCCAAATTTGGGAGTTTTTATGACAGATTCCAAAAAGAAAGGGGTTGAAAGCTAGAACACGTCTGTTGCCGTTTGCCTTTATCAAGAGCCAATATCTCACCATTTCCGAAAGGAGACACACGTACACACTTGAGCCATGGCATTTAATTTCGAATGTAGTTGTATCAGAACTTCAATTCCAATGGGCACCTGTTTCGGGAATCGTAGCTTCAAAGTCAGAACCCAATTTTATAAGGAAAACATATGAAATAGTGGTGGGAAGAAAGTTTTATCGGAAACAAATTAAATCCGATAAAACTACATCCCCTTATTCGATTATCCCTACATGCCTGAATACCTTATTTTCCTTTTAGGCTATTAGGCCTTATTTTATTATCCGTTTGCCTAATTTGAAACAAATGTTTCGCGATGCACTCACGCACTCACTCACTCACTCACTAACTCACTCACTCACTCACTCACTCACTCACTCAATCACTCACTCCTCACTCACTTACTCACTCACTACCACTCACTCACTCACACTCCACTCTCCCCGCCAACACACTCATCCACCCACCCCAGAGTTATTTTGCTTCCTCCTGTCAAAACAAGAAACCAAATCGCTTGCGAAACGCGTACTTGGCAGAGGTTTGCGGCTTTTCCGTGCGTCAATACGCAAGCTATGATGAGCTTTTGTTCATTGACAACAGGACGCACTGAAGGGAAAATTGAATTTTTAGGTCCTATTCGTCGTTCATTACCCATCTACCTTCACTTTCAACCAACTAGCGCGATGGCATTTCGTTTTCTCCCCATTGTTCTTTGTTCCCTCTCTTTTTTGGTTTTCTCGAAAACTAAGTCGCTGACCCCCATTTTTATTAGTGGCCGAAAAGATTTATAATTTTTTTTTAAATGTTCTTAACTAAGTGAAAATCAAAATCGTTCGATTGTTTATATTTTCATGCCTGGAAAAGAAACATTTTTCGTTTTTTCCCATAGAGCTCTGTACAAATTTGAAAATAATACACTTTTTGACAAGCCTATAGATTCAAAAACGAAGTCGGGACCCCAATTTTTTATTCAGATTTGCCACCTACATCCAATAAATACATATATCCAAAATTAAGAAAAACGATGAGTATTTCAATTATCCTCTATAACCCTTAAGGTGGCGTTGATATGTCAGGAATTCAAAGGAACTGCTTTTTTGCAGTTATACTTAATTTGGCTAAGTTGGGTATGGATGTAGATGTATGTTAATAAAGGCTCCGTCAGTTTTGGTCTCTGAAAATTTACGCCAAATTCACAGGAAAGGTTTTGGCATGCGGGATACCGACGGGTTCGAAACTATTTCGGACGGAATCGGTTTAGGAAATGCTGAAAAAAGTCAGCGAAAATTGGTCGGTTCGCTACGCAAAATTACCCCATTTGTGTAAAAACGGTATAACCATTGCGCGTACCGCGTTGCGGGTTGTGACGGGCGGTTACGAGTGCGACGCTATATCGAAGGGTGGTTACGCGTGGATGTATATGCGGCATGCAAACAAATAATAGGGGCGTTTTAAATAGTGCAGACGGTGTGGGGAATAAAAAAAGAAACAAATGGTCCGTAAACACGTCATGTTGTTTCGTTGATTGGTGTACGTTATGAGGGGGAATTACGGGTTAAGACACGGGAGTAGTTTGAGAAGAAATATTAAATACAGGGAAAGTTACAGGATGAAAATATGACATTTAGCATTTAGAAAAATAAGTAGTACTTCATAGCTACGCTATATGTGGAAATTAGGGAAATAACATACACGGAACGCATCGTTGGTGCGGTGGTCTCGCTATATAGTGTGTGATCGCTTCGTTTCAGTGAGCGCTCCTGGTTCAACAACTAGGCGGGAGCCGCGCGAAACGCGGGCCTCCCGCTAGTCTTCTTAATTGTTGTTCCAAAAAAACAACCTATATATAAAAGTATACATATTTGAGAAGGAAATGACTCAAGGAATCCAAATATGCGAATATTTTTCCCAAAATACGTATTTTTGAGTGGAAACATCATGAAAAATGGGGATTTTCACTCATTTTTGGTTCCCTATAAAAATATAGAAATGTTAGTTATAAAAAATTGCTTGTTCGTTTTTTGTATTCCAGAGAGTCATAGTTCTAGGGTCGGTATTTCCCCTTTTCAAATTTTTTGTTTTTTGATTTATCAAATTATTTGCCCAAAAAAGGCCAAATCCGCGTGTTCAATTTGAACAACGCCAAGATTGTTCAAGGGTTGACCATAAATCACGATTTTTAACCAAAATGAAAAACTAAAAAAATACGATCTAGATTTAGATATGCTCTATACGAGCATTTCATTTCTTACCCTGTTCTATATGGATTCGAGTAACTGGGAACCGAAAATCACGAATTATCGTCGAAAGTGAACACAGAGAGGAAAAATCGCCATTTTGTCCAATATTGTCCCGTTTCGCCACCAAATATCTCCTTATTCCCAAAACACAAGGTTTCATCTCTTATTCTTCACACTGTTTCTGCACCAGTACAAAATTACTTCATTCTGGAGACGTATGATCAAATTCACCAATTTATGAGGCTCAAATCGTGTAATTAAAATCCCATTCTGTTTGCAAAGGCATCTCACGTGGCAACCATTTTACAATGGCACAGGACCATGGGTATGCGTCATATCAAATCGATGATCAAGGCGTCGTTCTGATGCACTCTTACCCTCGCACGCGCCGAATAGCACAGAAGCGTATTGCGTACGTATTACGTAATACGCGAAATTACCAGCCTCTTTTTGGCAGTTCAGCCCATGTGATTTTTTAAGTCAAAAATGCGCAGCATAAGTAAAAGTGTAAAATGAATCAAATATGAGGAAAAATAAATCTGGTATATATAAGATTCTGTTAAAATATATGGAAGAAAACAGTTCAATGCCCATTATTTAAACATGAAAAAAAACTAAAAACTGGCCGTTTGACTAAGTTCCTGACTTAACAGCCACCATTAAGTTAGACTTCAAGAACCCACATTCACAACATCGTTGTCAAGCAAAAATCGGTCATGTTTTGCACATGCAGTCGGCGTTGGTCTTTAACATCTAATACAATGGGCGTAGGCATGGTAGAAAGAAATTCATATGCATTTATATGCAATCGTCACTGATGGTTTGTTTTTAAAATAATAAGAGCAGTGCGCAAAAAGTCTATCTTCTTTCAATTTCATTGACGCGTTTTATCACTAATGGATTGTTCGAAAACTGGCCAGGAGGTACGAGAAAGATTAGCCGCTCTAAGCGTCTTAGGAGAGTCTGATCTTTCTCGTACTTCCAGATTCAGTTCAAAACAAACTAATCAAACAGTGAATTGCATCAAGGTCTTTTTGGCATATTATAGAGATAAATTTGGACATGTTTGATGTAGAAGGTTTTTTAATTTATTTTTAAAAAATACCTCAAATTTAGATAAATTACGTTAATTTAAATTATTAATGGTAATGTATTATTGAATATTCTTGTTTTCTCAAGTATCTAAAACGGATAAGGACCACGCCTCAGGGCATTCGACAGGATAATCTGCAATATCTGTCGAATGGCCACTAGGCTAGTCCTTATCCTTATCGCAGAGGTCAGTGGATATAACCTCTAAATAGGAATAAAGATTTAAAGCAGCTATTTGTGGATTACCCATACAAGGCTTCCAGAAAAACGAATCCTTAAACAAAGGGGTTACCTGGCGAAACTTCTGTGCTGTAAGACTAGAATAATCAAAAAGTAAGCTTTCAAATGACACCTAGCCGTGCCTCATAAACACCCCATTGCTTTGTAAAGAGCATGTCCAAAAATCACCTGTGACAGTAGGGCATAAAGACTTTTTATTTTTGGGCGATCAGCGTTCACGCTGATCGCTCTATTCGCTCGGGTTTGACCCTACTTTTCAAATATTCATTGTTGCAGAAAAGATTCGTGCCCAGTTTATATCCTCTCTCTAAAATTTTATATGTGTGAGATAGGTTATGAAACGAAGTGCCAATTTACGTCATATGGATATGTACTTAATAGATAGGCCTAGCGAAAACCCGAACGGACATTTACAAAAAAGATTAGCAATGTTCAAAAGAGTAGAAATACAAGGCGATATTAGCGAAGGTTGGAGAAAAGAATTGCTAGTGGTTTGCTGGTTCACAGATTCCTTAAATCGTTATGAGTATATTGAATTAACGGATGCTTAAATGTCCTTGGCACGGTATGGCACCACATGCTGTACGTCCTGGGCGATATATGAAACAAAATGAATATACAGGGGGCGTAATGTACTCTAATCGTTAGTGACGGGGGAGAGCGGCCAAGAGATCCTAATTTTAGAGGTTGCCATTGGTTTAACACGTAAAAGCGAAATCTTGACGAAAAATCCTTAAGTTTTAATATGGAGTTGCTATATATCAAACGAGACTTGACCGCCATCGTGAAAATTAAGTTTTCAGGAAAACCGAATTTATTTTCTCAAACTTAATGTCAAAACCGCACCGGAAATACATCAAAGAAATAAATTATCAAGTCTTGAGTTTCAATTTTGTAGGACTAGTTTGAGGACAAAAGTAGGTATACATGTTTGCTCTATCAAACGAGGCTTGGCCGCTATCGTCTGGGATTTCCCAAAGATAGGATGACTATATACCTATAAAGGGATAGTAATCACATACAAATACACCGTTCAGCTGTGTCTCAGTCTGATTTCTACAAAGAGAAAATTAACAATTTTTAGGAAAACCAAATTTAATTTCTCAAACTTAATGCCAAAATTACACCGGAAATACATCAAAGAAAATAAATTATCAATTTTTGGAGTTTTTTGTAGGACTAGTTTGTAGGACAAGTTTGAGGTCAAAAGTAGGTATACAGGTTTCGGTAACCTTTAACGGTCTTTTCAAAATTCAGTTTGGAGTAGTAACTGCTATGTTAAAGGGGGATGCCCGATTTAAGGATATGAAGTTTTCATCTTGATATATTGGCCATCACATCCAAAACCCCATCTGAAAGTTTCGCGCCTATTATTTCAATCCGTGTTTGATGCGAGAGCTAAAAAACGTGATTTTGTAACCCCGTAGAGTACTTGTGTAAAATTAATATTGGTCGACCAAAATGGGGCACATTTTCGCACATAACTTCAAACCATACATCCTTTGGCTCTAATGATTCACAGGGTAAATGAGAAAAATAGTGCTTTCTTCTGATACAAAAGTTGATCACTTCCGGTAAAATCTGGAACTTCTGGGGACGGAGGCTATAGCGATCGGGCCCTGGACCTTTAAAGCTTCGATTTATAGAATTTCATGTGTTACAATAAGGAAATAAATGGGTAAAACAGCAATAGGAATAAGCATAGCATCACTATTATAATCAAATCTTAGCATGCTTATTAACTTAGTTTTAGCACAAAGTATGATACCTATATCCAAGGCATCCATGGAACTTCAATACTGAACATAGAGTGAATCGGGTCTTCATAATCCTTCTGCATTTACGAAAAATAAAACATACTACAACCTCGTTCGGGAACACGTCAACTCGTAAATATCTGACTTATTAAGAATTAAGTGTGCAATGTATAGGCCTACTACTAAATGAGATCTGTCTGTCAGACTATGGGCCTTTTGACGCTCTTTTGACCCTATGGAGCTGAGGTTTGGCATGCAGGTAAAAAACGACAGCCGGGGTTTGTTATCTAGTTTCAGGGTGACCCAAAAATCAAAAGTCCTCTAGAGGTCAATTTGCGTAGAAATGCCATATAACCACAAATCTTGCCAAAAGGACCGCTAACCTGAGTAAAGAACAAGTCTGAGGTGAAAGGTCACCACACAGGGCAAAGAAAACCAAGTAAACGAAAACTGGGTGACCCCAAGTTACATCTATCCTAACTGCAATCATTTTTTGCAATCCATAAACAACGCCCACTGAAAATACTTTCCCGGAAATAATTACAATATAATGCACTTTTCAACTAAGAGAATGTGTGTGATAGTATGAACGACAAGTTCGTATTTTCATTCATGATCATATCAATCATTACTACGCATGCAAAAAAAAAAAAAAAAAAAAAAAATAGACCTCATTATTAAAGGTGGCTGTATCCAATAAATCTCCAGGCTCAGTCATGTTTCCTTGAGGCCCTCCTTTAGCGGGACGGCGGAATCCGCCCCCGGAGGTTCACTCGCGGGTAAGTTGCAAGGTGCAGAACCTTGCGCCCTTCTGAATGACGGGCACGTTGACTCCGTAAAATCAGTTTCTCAAGTATTTTATTACAACCCCCTTCGCCTTGTCCGTAGTTTTACATATAAACGTCAATACCTATAAAGGATACAGCAGATGGCGATTATATGTCTCTTTTAACTATTACACACTTTCATGTACAATACTAATTTACATACCCTTTCTCGTCTTCTCCTCACCACATACATACAGTGCACAATTTTAATAACTTTAATATAAAATCTCTAGTGTTTTTGTCATCAAATCGAAAATCGGCAGTATGCCAGAAAAATATACCATACATGTGGAACATGAGTGTATATTCACAACAATCCCCCCAAAAAAAAAAACTACTCTTCCATATAACAGATATTTTATGTACAGAACAATATGTAAGTTTTTGGAATGTTCAAGTTGGAAATCACAAAGTTCAGAAACCCTAATGTATTACTTAAAAGCCCAATTTTGAATAAAATTTATCTCTTAATACTTCAATAAAAATTTGACCAGGGGGACCCCCTCTAGGCACTGGCCGGCAACCGTTAATACAACCATATGACACCTAGGTTGCATATGTTTGCATTTACACACGGGAGTTGTTTGATATCATTACATCCCACATACCTCTTGTAATTAAAACGCAGGCAACTGTTTGTCAAACCATAGAAGCAGCCTGAAGCCTCGATTGGGACCTCGTCCCTGAAGCCTCGATTGGGACCTCGTCCCTGAAGCCTCGATTGGGACCTCGTCCCTGAATTGTAGAGTGGGACTCTCGTCCATGAAATGTAGAGTGGGACGTCGTCCCTGAATTGTAGAGTGGGACCTCGTCCCTGAATTGTAGAATGTGACCTCGTCCCTGAATTGGCGAGTGGGACCTCGTCCCTGAAGTGTATAGTGGGACCTCGTACCTGAAAAGTAGAGTGGGACCTCGTCCACTGAATTGAAGAGTGGGACCTCGTGCCTGAAGTGTCGAGTGGGACCCCTCGTCCCTGAATTGTATAGTGGGACCTCGTCCCTGAATTGTCGAGGGGGACCTCGTCCCTGAGTGAAGAGTGGGACCTCGTCCCTGAAATGTAGAGTGGGACGTCGTCCCTGAATTGTAGAGTGGGACCCTCGTCCTGAGCGTCGAGTGGTGAACCTCGTCCCTGAATTGTAGAATGTGACCTCGTCCCTGAAATGGAGAGTGGGACCTCGTCCCTGAATTGTTGAATGGGACCTCGTCCCTGAATTGTAGAGTGGGACCTCGTCCCTGAATTGTAGAGTGTGACTCGTCCCCGAAATGGTAGAGTGGGGACCTCGTCCCTGATTGTAGGTGCAAGGTTTTACCACACTCCCTACTTACCTTTAATACCTCAATACAAGCATGGTTATATTAATGCGAAAATAATGAAATAAAGAGATGATGGTCCATTATCTCTTTTCTATTATCTTATTTCCATCAACTTCCTTTTTATCCGCCACTGTTTGTGACTCACATCATCCCCCCCTCGATCAAATACATGCACTCCATGGATGTGAGTATCTGTATTTTCTTTTAACTCAACATCCCCCCCGATCAGATCTAGTACAATACTCCCATGAGTGAGTAGCCCGTTCTTAATTACACATTTACACTAATCTAAAGGGAGGGGCAATAATGTTCCCATCATCTCACTCAATCATACAACAATAAATCCATATCCGTATATTACATAGGGAACAGTCATAATTATTCCCTATGAGAGCATGTTCCTACCTATCCCTACAGAAATGATAATTATTTTAATTGAAGTTTATTATTTCGCCAACCTAATTAATTACCAAATCCATAATGCAGGAAAAGTGGATAACTTTCTAAAACTTGTTGCAGGGTCAAGTGTATCATGTGCTTTAGAGAAGTTATTTTAGTAATTAAGTATTTAAAAGTCTTATTCACCATATACTTTTCCCAAAACAATAAAGAGAAGGAATAACACTTCCCCTATCATTTCGACGGAACATTAGCCTTATCTTCACCTATATAATCTAATATATTAACTTTAACTTTAATTTAAACTTCATCTCCTAAACTGAACAGTTGAAGCGAAAATATTTACAGGTCTCCATCGCTCCTAACTTCATTACATCTTCACATAATAACAACAAACATCATTATAATTATTTCTCTACCTCTCCTAATTATTTGCAGTTCGGTGCGCATATGCAGTACCATACAGTGAATGACCAAGAGTTTACATGAAATTAATCCTTAATGAATACAGAGAAAGATTTAATCATTGTCTTGAGCACTCCTAACTTCAGGACAAGTCGTCACAGAAGAACAACAAACAGCAGGAGAAGGAGGCTGCGACCGCGCGAAGGAGGGGCAGGGCGTTCACAAACCCGTGCGCATAGGACCCTAAAGTTGAATGACCTAAAGTTTACATGAAATTAATCCGTCATTGAATTAAAGAAAAAAATATTTAATGTGTCGTGATCGTTACTAAATATTACAAGTTTAAATACTATCACAACAACATTTATAATTATTTTCTATTCTCTCTCCTAATTATAGAAGTTCAGGCGCATTTTGCAGGGCCATACACGTGAATGACCCTTCTTGGAATGTACATCGTGTACGTGAATAAATTACAATTGAAAAATCAAGAGGAGAAGAGATTTCACGATGTGCATTTTTCACAAAACAAAATCTTATTATTTCCAAAAATCACTAAATATATTCCAAATTTCATTTATCATAATTTACTAGTCAATCAAACATCATTACTCAAGATAATATCTCGCAAAACAGTCCCATCAAGTTGACATGGGACCCCTACTTGCCTGCCTTGTAAAACAACAACCATGCGCCACGCATTCAATGAGACGCTATACTGTACATGTAGCAAGAAGACAAGGTCATGGTTTACGCGCATCACACAATAACTTGCTATACCGTAGTGTTGTGTGCATGAAACGACAAGATGTACGCGCGTCCACAGTAAACCGCTGTACCATAGTGTTGTACAAGGACATGTACAAAAATGGCACAATCGTGTAAAAACCTCCTTTCTCTCTTCAAATTCGATTTTATAAAGTGAGTTTGACAACAAAACACACACCAACTAATCTCCCATCACTGCAGATATGGTATGCAATTAATGATTTTTAAGATTTTTAACGAAATAATGAAATTCAAGTGATTTTTCTGAAGTGTAATGTCATTGACTGTACACATGCACACTGCGATTTACTTCTCGATTTTTCACGCTAATATTTTGCACCTTTCGCAATACCTATTTATATGACAGTAAACCTAACATCCTAGCGGTGATATTAGAATGACAAAATTTATTATCTGAAGCTATCCTGACATGAATTCGTTAACTTTAATTACGAGAATACTGACTTCAATTCTCAAATGTGTGGACGAGTGAAATTTGAATTTCCACACACAATTTTCGACAATATTTCTTCATAAATCTAACCTAATGTCACAATCTTGATTATCCATTCTCTCAGTATGCTTTCCTACGCGATATGCCTACATAAAAATGCATTTAAATATTAAACTTGCCCAATCCAAAAGGTACAGAATCTCTTCGAAACGACAGCAATTCAGAACCCACACGCACCTATGGTAGTGTCAAACAAGCAAACGGAGCATTTTACTTTTCAGTTGCTGCCTACCGCGGGGGTGATGATCAAGCTGGGTGCCGACGCGCTGATTGGCAAGTACATAACGACTTTGCATAATAGTACTGACGTAATGGAAATTAAATTGTAAGCAGAGGGCGATGGATAACCATTAATTGGGACATTATTTGTGACAAAATAATACACTAAGAAAATACAGGCTAACTTCCAATTCCGTTTCACTATCTTGAAAAAAAAAAAAAACTATCTTGTGCACAGACCTAAAGTTCCTGGACTACTAAGCCCGAGAGCTTCCAGGGCAAGTATAGATGTTGCTTCATGATAATGAGATTACTGAAGGCTCTCCGAAGGCACTCAATCTTCCTAAAGCGACAGCTTCCGGGGGCTCCGCCCCCTGGACCTCCTCCAGGGGCAATATAGTTCATGAT
>JAMKCH010040668.1:0-55858 GCA_023653785.1 Ophioderma brevispina | reverse complement strand
ACTTATTATTAAAATCGATAATTATGCTCACTTATAACACTAAAAACGTTCTATAGTTCGACCGAATATTTCTGGTACTATTTAAAAAGGCAAAACACAATAGTTGGGTTTGTTGCTTGAGTTTGCACCTGGGTCCTTGTGCATACTAGAGTCTAAACGTGATGAACCAGGGCGTCGACATATAGCGGCACTGGCCATATTTTCACAAAATATGAAATTTGCTTCAATTTGCTCTCAAATGATAGTCTAGGCCATGGAAGAACAGAGATATATTTTCCACATTAAAAAATAACAACCCCGAAACAGATAGGGACCATTGATATGAGGTAAACAATCATCCAAGTATTTGTAGGCCAACTTTAAGTTTTGTTTTTTCCAATATACTTTACTCAACAAACATGTGGTATATTACATGAATCTTTTTGAATCATATCGCTGATATTAAAACCACACAGGTTTAGACGATCAAACAGTGTGCATAGCACGAGAAACATGCAGACGGCATGCGGTTCGTGTGTTAAACGCCATTTTTCGTCATCTGCTGGATGTAAGCGTCGCCGGCGACATTAAAATTATAAAATCGTTCTGTTGACCCATTTAGGAAGCTGATTGGTCTTAAATCATTTCGGGTGAAGGTTGTATATAAGCCATACAACCATGCAAAAAAATATATTTGAAAATCTTGAGGGCGCCCTATTTTTCAAATGTGCAGTGTCTCTTAAGCGTACGCGTTAAACGCACTTCTTGATACACTGCGGCGTGGGCGTGACGCAGCTAATCTTGTCATTCAACTGTGGGTTTATAACGAATCAACAACGGTATCGCTCCTGTACAAGGAGATTTGGTGAGTTGTTGAAAAAAGGGCTAATATTGGATGGTTAATATCTATTTTTCATTTCACCTCAAAGTAGCCGATTTATCACGCTGGGTCAATTTGTCATTTTGACAAGAAATAAAAAGCTATTTTTGGAGGTCAATTTCTGTGTTTCCTAGTCTTTTCTAACCTATCATGAACAAAACTCACTAAACTCAATGAGCTGAGGGCTAGAAAATGCCAAAAGTCCGAAAAGATGACGATGACGTGCATCGTATGAACACTCATATGGGCAAGAAATCGCTCGACTCCCTCGTGGCCTTCCCATCCTTCATGGGAATGGGCACGGAGGCCCCGGGTCGATCCCACACGGATGTCAATATTCTTGAGCATTCTATCCCTTTACCCCTTCCCTCATCTCGGGAACCAAAGATGTTAAGGTTAAAGGCTGAATCTGAGATTTTGAAATATATATTTGGGTAGCAATAGTCAACTGGATAAAGATGTTGTACTAATCTATAATGCTTAATTCCAAAGTAGAGATGAATCGGATTTTCGTTTTCATGCCATTACACTTTAGGTACAGGAATAAACCGTGCCATAGGATTTACCGTGATAACAAAAAGAAGCAGGATCCATGAAAAGTTTAAGACAAATGTTTTGATTTTCTATATGAAGACCTTCGATTTGAGGGGGGCTAGTAGTTCACCGTGATATTATATGACAAAGCATATGGTATCTATGCACAAAACACAATTTTTTGAAAATTGAGGGTGCCCTTTAGTCGCGGAATCTCTGAGGTCAGCTTATTGTCTTCTTTCTTTCATAAAAATTCTATGTGCTTTGACAATGTATAGCTCAAACTCAATTGAACCAAAATGACAATTTACAACTTTGTTGCAATCAGGCGACGAGAATATCAACTACCTTTTATCTCTATATTATCTGCTATGTTAGTTTTCATGATTTAAGTAGCATAGTGCCCAATTGCAGGCCATTGTAAAAAGTTGGACTTCAAAATCAGCTATTCTGAGAAGATGCAAGAAGAAGGGGGGTCGATATGGAATGATACTGATAGATTAGATTTAGCAATGGCATTGTGAAAGGATAATGAGGCACTGCCAGAGATGGTGCGAATATAAAGAGGAGTGATCATGGATTCAGGACAAGACTTACTGGTTTCACGAACTGTGTGAATGTATGGTAGCAAACAACTAATGGAGACTATGGGAGTAAAAGGAGCTCTGCCATCTGTCTACTACATTATCACAGTTACTTATGATCAATTTTAAGTTGGGTGTTTGACAGCTACTTTATCATGTACACAATGTGTTTTTTGATCCCCAAATCCCTTAGTATCATGAAAATATTTAGAAAGTATGAGAAACGTCAGGGACTCGGACATCTACCTGTCCGAAAAATCCAGCCAAGAAAGATCATGACCACCCTGTTGTAGTTCTCTGGGGTAAATGACTAATTCGAAAAAAAAAATCACGTTGCAGAACCGCTTGGGGATTTTGATGCTCCTTCATTTCAATGATCCGTTTGACTTTTAATGACAGGAAGATGTGACATAGCTGCCCTTTGTCATATGGAGCCTTCAATTGATACCTATGTAGACCTTTTGTCCTTCATAAGCTAGCAAAGAGGCTACATCCGGGCTACATGATGCAGCCCTTTGTAAAAGTCCACAAATACCTATTTAGTTTATACCAATGTAGCACAAAATTATCATCATCGTCCGTCAATGTCGTTAATCTGGCAGACTCTGGACGACAATAGGTATACACAATGGTCATCTTAATGATAACGCTGGCCCTTACCAGCTATTATCAGAGCAAATTGAAGAAATTTCAATTTGGTGAAAATGTGGCATGCCGCTTTTTTAATATGTAACATTTGGCGATGACCGAATCGGCTCTCCGAATTGCTCAAATATTTAAAGGTGTGCACTGAGAGATTGAGGCACCCAAATATTGTGTCCATATAGTAATTTCATATAGATTAGACCATTAATAGATTTCTGCTTTGTTTTGGCTACAAATGTCTTAAAAGAGAGAAAAGGCGATTTGGATTTGCTTGTATTTCAATACAAAACAATAGGCTGAATTTCGTATTTGGCTCCTTACTGAATTACAAATTTCACAATTTTTGTACCAAAGAAACATTTTCTCATCTAATCCTTTCAGATGGGGACATTTTTGGTGGAAAATTTACATCGAGGGCAAAAAATCAGTACTTTCATTTTTTAGAGCTTTACCACGTACTTGGCACAATGATCGACATGTCCATCAAAACCAAAATATGACGTCATAAGTAATATGAGCTGCCATTTACACGTCCAACAGGCGGGCAATCGGAAAATACGTACTTAAATCCTGGCGTTCACTTCGGTCAAGGTCGATTTACACCCAATAAAAACTGCCGTGTCATCGGTCTTGAAGCCATAATGCTGCGGTTTTTTGTTTGTTGTAAGAATTTTAGGGATTTTTTATGTCCAACCCCCCTAAATAACCTCATGATATGCTAATTCCTTGAAATCAATTGGGGGCAAAGATGGGCATTGTAACAAGTCCAAACAAGTGATTGCGCCTGTTTTGCGAAAAATAGCTAAACATAGAATAGAAACACTGACGGCTGAATCAGGGTCGAATCTGAATGTAGATAAAATGCGTTGTGTCGCCGAAGCGATGAAAAAGAAGGAAGTAAAACCGTCTTTTTCAAGACCTTCCAGTGAACGCCGAGAGATTTTTAGAGGCATGATTTAGCATTGAACAAATCAACGTGGATATCATAGATGCCCTGCCGTAGGAGCCAACTAGCCGTCAGTAGTGTTGAATATTCGCCGGTCACCGACTCTCGCTCAGCTCAGACTACGAGTTCATTGGATTATCGTGTACGGTCATGTGCACTGACGTGGCTGAATCCTTGCGAAGTGGACGTTGTGGGCAAGCAATACATGAGGTTTCCAGTTTTTACATTGTATTGGCCGCGTTTCAACTATATGGCTTGATTTTTGGCATCAATCAATTTCGGTTCTTCATTGCTATAACATACAAACAACAACAGTAGCATTTCCACAGTATCCACAGATCAGTTTTTGCACTCTGCACTGTGCATGTGTGTGTGCAGCTGGCTACAGACTAGTCTACAGTCATGACAGTAACTACTGGGTGAACACAAGTGTGCTGAAAAGATTAGGTTTTTCTTTTACTAATCCTTTATTTTTTTTATCAGATTTGTTTGAAATAGTCATACCCTGTATACCGGTCAAACAAAACAAAAACTCACAAGTCAATACATCATGACTTCTTACAATTGCATAGACATGTAGATAATACACACATACAAAAAATCCCCAGCTTAGTGATATGCTTTTATTTCATGGAAAAACTTACAACATTGACCTAAAGAATTGAAATTCCGACACAATTTATCATTTTTTTTTGTTTTACTTGGCATTTTTATGTCAAATACAAATTTGTCCTTAGTGATAATATCATTATATTTGACATAATTAATTCCACTCAACCAACAAAACATCACCATGTGGAGAAATAACATCCGTAGACACATGCCGCAGCTATTATAAAATCACCCCAAAACTCACCAATTTATTTAAAATGGCTGACCTTCGGCCACCACCCGATAGGTGAAATCTCTTGTTGCACCGTTTAGGGAAACATAAGAAACCAGTGGTTTTTGGCCCTCAGTAGGGAACTTTCAGGTATGTTCGGCATTCTCTGCCCTTCAGCTAAAATAATTCAAACCCCTGCCTATGTGAAATGTGATGTGTTGATAATTTAACCTTAATACATGTACAGATCTTGGTCTACATATAAAGGTAAAGCTGTATCTGTAAACTGGACTCAATGACCGTTTTACATAGAATTGGTATGTGATATAAATCGGTCATTGAGCAAGTTGAGGCCAAAAATCAAATGTTTGGTTGGCCGGATTTGGCCCGCTTGCTGGCCTCTTGAACCCCCGACATACTGTACAATACTTCACATTTTTGAGACTTTTGCAAAATTTGGCCCTATCACTAGTTCATCAAGTTGTACCAATCTAATTAATGTTTCCTTCAAACCGTATAGACATTAAATTTTCCTTTAGAGTTTTTCATGGCCCTTTTTCTCCAAAACATTTTTGTAAAATACAACAGTATGTGATGTGGGCGACATTTGCACAAAAATGGGGGACTGTTCATCGGTCCATGCCCAATTTACAAATGTGGTGGTAGTCCTTTTCATGGTGACACAGAATAAGAACGGAAAAAAACCAAAGAGAGGGTCTGTTATTTGGGTATAATAAATGATGGCAAAGTAGTACTTACACTACACTACATTCAGATAAATTAATCTGTCCAAGTAAAACAAAAAGGAAAATAGCACAGCAAATATCAAACACGACAAAGATACCCCCACGCAAATTTTAATTCTTGGAACTATTAATCTTTGAAGAATGCAAGTGGATTTTAAACCCAGGCAAAGAATTTTCTAACACCTCTCACAACACGTTTTATGCTATTACATTGAGTTCATTTTAAGGTAAGTGAACCCTGAAGAGATCGTACAGAATTTGTAATCCAAGTGCTTGGTATTTTAAGGCCAACTTCTCATTAGTAAGTTAGTGAACTGTCTTCACAGTGGACTGAAACAAAAACGCTGTTATTCATACAAAAACAGTGCTATAACAGAAAGAAGAAAAGAAAGTGTTGGGGAGGTGGGGGGGGTAGGGTTACTTGAAGTGAAAGTGACAAATTCAATATGTGTGCAAAAATTGTCAATGGTTGTTCCAACTTTCTTGGGTTAGGGGGGTTTATGCCTTTTTTTAAGCTCAATGCTATTTTCTGCTGCCGAAGTGGGAGAAGCTTAATTCTCCTCCTCCCACCACCCGGAAGAAAACCAACTTTCCTCATTACACTAGTAATGGGGCCCCCCAAAGGAAAACCCCCCTCATTTTTAGACTCATTGGTTTAACATTAAAAAAATCTCGACATAATTCTTAACATGTATTATGATCATCAATCAATATTTTTACCCTCACAGCACAAAATAACAGAGTGTAGAAATACACAATTCCCAGATGTTGCGATGGGATCATAAATAAACAAGCATGACATCACTGGCCGTGCCAGCGACCCCATCGAAGCATGTATCTCTGTGATTGGCTTGGGTCCAAAGGTCCCGTGGGTTCAAGACCGAAATTTCCCACTTTTCTCTCTTCCTTCCTGTTATTCCTTCAATATCTAACGGATAGTGCGCCCTCAAGATTTTCAATTGATCTTTTTTGCTTTGTAAACGTGTAAAGCTTTTTTTGCCTTGGTTCTCATTAGCAACCACACAAAAGTCACATACAACAGCCCAACAAATCACTTAGGCCAATATTACTGTTAAAACGTCACACAATTGAGACTTGGGTATCAGAAGAAAGTTCAAATTTCTTCAATACTCTTGAAATTTTAGGCCCAGGAATATTTCCTTTTGAGCTATGAACTGAAACCACCTCAAATGATCACTACACAAGCTCATACACACTGTTTCTAGTACCATTTGTACACATCTGTTCCTTTTGCAAATCGACGCCGTTTGAACATATAACTCACACTTTGTAATCATGTTGGTTTGGTGAAGGAAAAACATTGTTTAAAAATCAGACCATGATCAAGTCAATGACCTTAAATATTTACTGTTGTAAAATATTGATTTGGGGAATTAATTTTCACACAAATTGAAGATAATGAAATTTTGAGCAAATACACTTTTAAAAAAAGCCGTTATTTAAGCATGGAGTCTATATTTTTATGGAAAGCATTTCCTCTATCAAAGTACAGCTCCTTCACGCATGGCTTTTTTGGATACGTAATGTAGGCACAATTTAAGTCATTTTCCCCTTTTCTTTGTTATGACAAGAAGTTGATGGTATTGTATTGTTTGAAATGCTGCGACTCCACAATTACACCAGTTCACACTATTTCTCAGTCATGTATGTTTGTTGATTAAAATTCTTATCATGATGAAAGTCCTATTTTACATGATGAAAGTTTAGTTTCTCAAAATAAATCTTACATCACGGATGACAATTTATGGTCATTTGATGGTAGTGTCAGAAAGTGGCACAAATTCAAGAGCACTTTCATAGCCACAAGAGGGCTCCCTACATGTGATCTCTGTTGTTCAAAGAAATTTCCCATCAACACCAGCTAATTTAAAAACTGAAATACCAGTAATGCTCAGTTTAAGGTCACATAATCGCAGTTAAGTTCCAATAATGGATTACTATTGAACATCATACCAAATTGTTCTAAGCTTTTTTATAAAATTTTAAAATACATTTAGAAAAAAATACTACCAACATTTCTGTATTTAGAGGGATTAAAGCACATAACATCTTATAAAGTCACCTAGATCTTTTGGATAGGTGCCTATAAATCCTCTTGTATGTAAGTGGTTTCATCAGTATAAAAGATGGACAACATCACAATTATTGTAAATTTGCTTCATAATCTTTCCAAAATAAGTTATGATACAATCGTGACATACTAAAAGAAGAAACATGTGGGTAGTGTATAGTCATGAAAATCATCATTCTGTGTGTTTATGTTATGTGGGCAGTCATGAAAATGATTAATTGTGATGAACACAAAACTAGATTAGCCTGGCCAGATTACTTAAAGAGACATGAGGAGATTCCAGGAAGAAGCGCCCCAATTTTCTCGAACCCCGTTTTTTTACCATATTGGAATGCTTACAGTATATACCATCATACCTCAAGTGGAATAAGCCTGAAATACACCGTCTTTATGTAATCATATGATTATAGTTTCGTCGTGAACGACAGAAAAGTCAAAGCATGGTTTCTATGGGGAACGATTACGATAGATCAAAGGTCAAAAAACAAGGTATTGCGGTTTTCTTTTGCACCTATTTGTCCACTTAATCTTACGACAACGGTTCTCGGTAGTGGTCTACAACGATCCAGTGGAATTTGAGAAAAATTAGTATCCCACACAAAAATATCCTCCTGTCTTTAAAGAGCCTTCTGGCACATTTGAAAATAGTGCACCACTCTTTATCTTTCAAAATGGATATTTTTTGCCAGGGTTGTAAAGAAAAAAAACTTTTATATAGCCCTCACCTGAAATCATTAAGCCCAAATCAGCGTGCTTATGGGTAAACAGAAACAATTTGTAATTATGTCGCCGGCGACATTAATTCAGCAGATGACATGGAAATGGCCTGTAACACAAGAAAACGCACGCTGAGAGTGATCTCACGGCATGAACTGTGTTTGACCGGTCTGTGACCTTGTGGTTTTAAATCAATGAATACGATTCCATGATTTGTAATAGATTACCATTTGGTTTGATAAGTTTGCAACTTAAAAGTTGCTACAAATTACCTGGATGTATTTAGCCTCTTTATTTAATGTCCCTATCTGTTTTGGTATGTATTTATGTTTAAAATACATTTTCCAAAGGCCTAGGTATTTTGCACTTCTTTTTCTTAGAGTGTATCATACAAATTATGACCTATGGGGCCTAAATGGCAAGATTCCACATGGATTTTCTGATTTTGCAGAGCTCTGGAATGTCCCTACGTATATCAGTTGTCCAAAAATTGTGTTGCCAGTTGCTTAAAATGCTCTAAAAATAAACAAGACAATTTGCACGGGTCAAACAAGCTGTGCTGTGCAGTAAATTTACTGGCAATGGCCGTCACTTCCGCTGCACTTCTAAGCATTTTACGCAGTCAACCCAGGTCACTGCAGCTCACGGGTTGCAGTATGTTGCAGTAAACTTGCAAAATGGCAGTCGAAATTCGATACTGCACCCCACGGCATCTTGATGCATCACCATTAAAATTATTGAACTTTGTTGCATTACTTACGTCATATTGCTTGTACCTTACTGCAAGTATTGCAGTTGATGATTTGGTAGGCTGTAATTCAGTCACTGCAAACTAACCACAGTGTAATATAACCAGACCTTTCTCTATAATACAATTATCTTTATCATGGGTTAACTTTCAATTGGTGTATAGGTGAAATCCATAGGAATTAAAGCTACAACCATGGCCCCCTAACCAGTATTTTTTTAGGGGAGGGTATTTGTTTTTCAAAAGGGAGGACTTTTCCGCAAAATTGCAAGAAAGGGGGTGTGAATTTGGCAAAAGTGACTTTTTTGAAATATACTTTTTTGACAAACAAGCATAAAACCCCTATATTTTCCTCTTTTGGTCCTTTTTTATCATCTTTGGAGGTTTTGGGGATTGTTTGAAATTTTGAGGTGGGGGTCCTCTTCCACCACCCCTCCCCTGGTACAGCGTGACTATAACTTTCTTATCAAAAAAAGAAAAGATGGTGGATATTTCAAGATTCTTTTTTGGCCAACAGTGTGCAGATTCAATGTTAACAAAACACAACAAAATGCTGTCAAAAATTACTTTGTGTGTTCAATGCAAGATGCAAACCAAGATCTTGGGTCCAAAGGACCACTTCCTCTGACCATCTTATACCTTAAGTGTTTGCGACATTTTTTTATGGCGTGGAACTAGCATATAGGAGGCGAGTGTTTACTATTACGTTGAAGGAATAATTTTAATTCAAATCTAAATGACAGTTTCAAAGGCTGTAAACGTCAAATTCCATAAATGCATTTGGAATTTACACAATTTCAAACCTGACAATCGTTTACGATTTACTTTTACAAGCAAGAACTTATGCCAACCACTTCTCTTGCACAAAACAAGAAAGTCCAAATGGCCATCTAGTACATAATGTTTCAGTGACAGTGTGTAAGATTGATTAGAATGTGAATTTACACTTTCCCTTTATATTTCCTTTTTCTTTTTTTCTAAAACAAAAACATCCCCCTCTCTAAAAATAACTTGAAGACGAATAAAAATGTGGACATTTTTGATGGTCAATTATTTTATTTTCTAATGAAAATGGAATAGATTTAGCTGTATGCTAAGTCAGTTTTTCAATGAAAATTTGATAACTCTGGGACTCCCTTGCCCAGATTCAGCAATGTCATTTTTTACACATCACCTTAAAAACAGACCAGTTTCCACATTTTGAAAGAAATGTTCCTCAAAAGAGTTCAAAATCAAAATGCAGTATTTTGCCCATGGTGGTTGGTAATGCTTGTGGGTTAGCCTCACCGGAACTGATAAGTTTCAAATAGTGCCTCTAATATGATTGATTTTGTAATAACCTACTAGAGTGGGTATAGTCATAACACTTAGTTTTCACATATTAAACCATAAGGAAAATGCAAATCAGATTTGATTCCCTTTACTTGCACGCTGTTTGCCCGGTCCTGTTACCTTTGTGGCTACATTATCAATAGGGTATGAGACCATGCTGCGCGTGCAGTAAATGAATCTTTAACCCATTTTGTGATTAAAAATACGGCCCGTCTACACTAACTTCCGGCTAAAATCAGATGATTTTTTGCCATCATAAACAGATGACTATGATAGATGTACATTGAGAGCACATTAGGAATGTGTATTTTGTCAAATGAGCACGTGTGCCCTTAATGTTGTGCATTACCACTTACATCACCTGTACCTCGGGATACCAATGCCCTAGCGTTTTTTTGAGGTTATATACACATCCATTCACTTATTCAAGCATTCTCCAGCATACTGTTTCTTTGTATGCAGTCCGCAAATGTCTGTAATCCACATGCAATGGACAAAATTCATATTCAATATGGCACTTGACAGGTATTGCAACAAGCTGATAACACGGTTGACATTGCATGAATTGTTTGACTCATTTTTTTCAAAAATTGTGTCAGATGATGTGAACTCTTTAAATCTTCACACCTTTTTCTGTGTCATACCCATCCCTTTCATGTCTGCATCCTCTATGTACATTAAACCATTAACCTTCAACAAGACTTTTGCTTCAGAGAAGAACCTCATAATGTGATCTAGCCAGTTAACTAACATCAAATTACCAGAATTACAGTACATTGACCTGTGTGTGAGCCAGAATCGAGTAAAATATTGTCCAGGTTAAGATGTTATAGTCGCAGTCATATAATTCCTGAAACAAATGGCACGTGGATGCTGGGAATGAAGGAGGGAGGGAAGGGGAGAAAGGAATGGTTTTCCACCATTTACCTTATTTTTTTTCGTTTGGGTTTTTTTCTTCGGACCCGGTATTCTGCTATCTTTCGTTTGTCAAGACTCCATTCGCTTCCTTTCCCCTCTCTTTTTTACTACTTCTTTACCTTTCCCTTTCGTTCGTCACAAATTACGGTTTACGCGCGATGAAGCCAGAAATTTGTTAGAATTACTGACGAAAAAACACTATACGTCCTACATTTTTGCGTCTTGATTTCCTGTAACAGCATGTACATGCCCATGGTGGCATAACAGCAAATTTGAAGGGGCAAATTTGGGAAAGCTAAATGTTGACTGTATTCTGGATCCACGGAGCGGGTCCTAAAATGATTTAAGATAGATATAAAAACATGGTGAAAATAGTGTTTAAAAATGAGATATTAGTATTTTTCATAAGAAACGTCTATTTTTTAAATACTTTTCCTTTCCTTTCACTTCCCCACCCACCTTTTTTCTCCCCCCCCGGTTTTTCTCCCCTTTCCCCACCCCCCCACCCCCCATACCTTAGCCTAGTTGATAACCAGGCTAAAGCAGGGGAAAGTATATTTAAAAATGAATGTCACTTTATCACTCTCCAGTTATTAATCTCTCTCACCTCTCTCCCTATCTTCCACTCTCACTCAAGGACTCTTTTTTCCATCGAAGATGGTATAAAATGGGATAATAAAGCCACTAAATTGCCAAGTTACCCTAGGGATATATTAGCAAGCAAATGAATGGCAGAATATCCAGTCATGCACAGAGTTGGTGGTTGTCTATGTAGCAGTGCAAAGTCCTCTGAGTTCCAATTATTTTAAGAATTAGGCAATTACATATGCCTACTAGGAATTTCATTTACATGTCCTAACAAGGCTTGAAAAAGCAGGGGAAGGGGCAAATTACCCTGCTAAAAGGCAAAATGCCACTGGTTCTGAAACAAACTGTGTACATATTTGTATAGACCAGGGCAATAAAATGTTAAAAACACCAAAAAATGACTCCGGATCTGAATCTTATTTCAAGCCTGTTTCCTAAGCAGCTAAGAAAACCAAAACTTTTGATGGATGAAGCGCACACAATCACAGTGATAACTTCTCAGTTCATTGACATGAATGGATGATATGATCCATGGTTTTGAGAGTACCATTATTGTGTTCAATGCCCAGATGAGATACAATATGACTCATTCAACAACAAGGGCACAGTTCAGAGGGTTGTACTTGTGACATGCATTGACATGAATGATCTGTGTATTCTAGCTATCATATATTTACACAACACTCAGGGGTGTGTTTTCTAAATACAATTGGAATAGAAGCGATTGAACGACTGTGCCAAAGGAGTCGATTATACATTGCTCATAGTGTCAAGCATGTTTTGAAACTTGGGTCCTGTAAGTGAATTTTGAAATCTCGGTGCAATGGACTGTGGTTATAATATTTAGAATATTTTTGATAACAGGGGGCACTCACCTATGTAATTGATATGGCTGTATAAAGACTGGCAATTTTTGTTTTTCAAACGGTCAGTGGTTAACTTTCAAAATTAAAGTTTGACGCTGAAGTATGGGTTATGCCTGAAATATATTACTGTGTTATATTATCTCTCTATATACAAGGGGTTTTCCTATGATCTCTTATTATTTACACTAACATATTTAAGTAAATAACATCCTCGCTACGCGATGTTTTTCTTTTTTTCCAATCGAAGATGTATAAAATCGTATGTAGATAAAAGCCACTACATTGTCAGTTACCCTAGCCTATGTGAGCAAGCAATGATTTGGCAAATTCAAAGTCATGCCACAGAGTTGGGTGGTTGCCTCATGTAGCAGTGCAAAGTCCTCTGGTTCCAATTATTTTAAGAATTAAGGACATGGTATATGCCCTACTAGGAAATCATTTACATTTCCTAAGCAGCCACAAACAAAACTTTGATTGGATTACACCCACCATCACAGTGGTAACTTCTCAGTTCATTGACTGTACTGGATGATATGACCCATGGTTTTTGAGATACCATTAAGGTGTAGCAATGCCCAGATAGCACCACTATGAAAGTTACACTATATCATCAACCCGGGCAACAGTTCAGTGGGTTGTACTTGTACATGCAGTGACATAATCTGATCTTGTGTATTCTAGGTATCATATATTACACACAACACTCAGGGGTGTGTTTTCTAAATACACTTGTGAATGGAAGCTATTGAACTGTGCCATAGGAGTTGATACTTCATTGCCTCATAGTGACAAGCATTGTTTTAAAACCTGTTTCCTGTATTTGAATTTTGTAATCTCGGTGCAATGGACTGTGGTTAAAATATTTAGAATCTATTTGATTGATAAACTACCCACAAAGTTCCACATTCATGACATTGCTGAACAATCATAAGAGGAGGGGCACTCACCTATGAAATGGATATGGCTGTATAAAGGCTGGCATTTCCAAACGGGCCATGGTATTTCAAAATTAAAGGTTGATGCATGAGTATGGTTGATGCCTGAATATATACTGTGGTTATATCATCCCTCTAATATACGAGAGGTTTTCCTATGATCTCAAGTATTTACACTAACATATTAAGTACTAACATCCTCGCTAAGCGATGGTTGTCTTTTTAAAAGACTATTCTTGTTAAAAGACTATTCTTGTTCTTTCTTTTCTGTATTAGTAGGATGCGGAATTTATTTTAGGGGTGTGGATACAGGAGAAAAGAGGACTTTAGTATGTGAGCATACCTGCTAACATTGAGAACCCAAAAATCAGAATGCACATGTCGCGAACACCTCATCACAATAGCCCTTATGGGTGGTGTCTATTTGAGATCCAGTTTAAGGCCTCTAGTGGAGTACACAGGGGCAGAGTCTCATGAAGTTAGTGGGTTTCTGTGTATTTTAAGACGCATCAAGAGCTTCAGAAGCCAAAAAAATATTTCAGGACTTTTCTGGCAATTATTTTAAGATTTGTTCTAAATTTCAGAAATAGGGATATCCCTATTTTTTGCAATTTTGAAAGTTCAAAATAGGGATGATTCCTATAAAACAGGGAAGGTTGGCAGGTATGTGTGAGTGATGTTGTCACACTCACAACGAAGGTATCTAGGGGATATAGCCTCAAAGAAATGAATTTCTATCGGCACATACATTTGAGGAATTTGGTGCACAATTTTTGGTTTGGTAATAACTTTTATACCATTAGCATAAATGAGAACTTTTTGGGGCATTAGCACAAAAAAATGGATTTTTTTTCAGAGAAGATTTTTTGGTGGCCACCAATGCCTTTATACAGGCCTGGAAGAGCAACATTTGGACTTGACTCCCAAAAGTCCACAGCTCTGGTCACATCCCACCACTTTCAAAACAAATTCCTAAAATTAAGCTAGAGATAATTAATTTTGCTTGGGAAAGACATCTGCAGAATATGCTCATTACTATTTATCCAAGAGATGCAAAGCAATATGAAGATACAATAGTCTGTTTGTTATGGTACCACGACATGGTTGTTTATTTATCATCACTTTAGTGATGATGGCTCATAAATGGTTTTGATTACTAGTAACAGAAAAATATTTTGATAATGCATCTTTTTATGTACTGTTAAAAATTACCAGGCACAAACCGATAAGCATAGTTTGTCTCTGAGACTCAATCGAGTAATGTTAATTTCCTTTTCTGTCGCATTCATTATAGCTTCTGCCCTTATTTGAAACTGTGGTACTGTAAATTCCTGCAAACATATTGGTCCTATTCCAAAGATGTTTAATGTTGAAAATCGTTTTATCTGAAGAATTGTTATCTTTGAAGTAGTGAGTGGATAAGGACATTCATTAATTTATGCAAAGATTTTTAGGTGCTCGTGCAAAAATGTTATTTCTTTTGGTGTAAGCCCAAAAACAATTTTTGTTCAGAAGAATGTAAACATGGCAAATTAAAAAAAAATGCGGTACGCGGATTTTTTAAATTGCATTTTTGGCCTACTTTTTTTAATTTTCGACCACTTCACCGCCGAATTTCATTTTTTCTTGAAGTTTTAATGCTAGTGCAGAACTTATTTCTTTGATATAAGGCAAAAAACAACCCAAGTTTGTCTCAGAAGAAATGTGAAAATGCAAATGCAAATGCTCTTTTTTTTATAAAAATGCTAATGAGAAATGTGGGATTTTTTTTTAAATTGCATTTTTGACCTACTTTTTTTTTCAATTTTTCCTGCCGCTTTGCAAGCCGAATTTTAATTGTTTTTTTCTGAATTTTATCCCCCCCCCCAAAAAAAAAACGAGTAAAAACCTAAAAAAAAAATTCGGTCAAAAACCAATTTAACAAATGTGTGCGTCTTTCTGCCTAATGACACAATTTCAATAATTCTACTTTATATATTAATTTCTTATTTGTGTCCCTTCCATTACCAATTTGTCGTGATATATTATCATTCTGCGCTGAGGGTTGACCTTATCCAAGTTAAATTAATACAACTTTACAGTGTTGTGTGTGAAGAACAAGAGATAGAACATGCCTTCAACTGACATTGGTTAGAATGAATTATACAAATTTATTACAAAAGCACCAAAATATATCATACTGACCAAGACACTTGAAGGTCCATTTAATCTAGTAATTTCTTTTCACCTCTGTACATTGTCAGGACAATCATGACAATTTTCCCACATAACATATAAGTCACGCATGGGGAATCATGAAATTTATTTTTAATTAATTCAACGACATTCTGAAGCTTTTATCTAAAGTACGTTTACAATCAGGCGGTGCAGCCACTTTAAAAAATGTTACTAGTGCCAAACATTACTCCTCTGGGCACGAGAATTGGGTCACACGAACCCCTGACCCAACTTCATATAGGGTGTCCAAGATGACCACAGGGTTCACCTCTGGTCAATAGGGCACTGCTCTCCTATCTAACCCTCTTTTTCCTTCTCTCACTCACATTCGCTATGCTGTTTGTTGCATTCAGTGACGCTAATTGCCAGTTGCCTGGCCATATGGATGGTTTCACAGATTTGAATCCTAGTCCTTTAGGGTCAAAGGTGCAGTCTCTCTCACCTCCTTTTTTTAAAATGCTTCTAGTATACATGGGCAGCAAGTGATCACTGCATGATATACCTGGGTTTCCTAACGCGCAGTTTTCTAGTTTTCAACCTGACTTTGGTTTTAAGACAAGTAAACAGTGATAAACTGGTAATCATTTTCTTGCCAAGTGGTTTTGACCAAAGTTGGTAATGGGTATGAGGGTATTCCTGATGACTGCATCCCCCAAAGTCATGACAGTCATTCAATCAGATTATCATTACAGAAAATGTATTAACTACTTCATAATAACATTTGGGGCTTTTCTTAAATACATTTTTAAATACCTTGCTTTTGTCCTTGATCAATATCATGTATGCGTGGCTGAAATATTACAATCTAGTTCCGTATTTGTAAAAAAGGGAAAAAAAAAACATTGTTTCACTTTTTTCTCCCTTTTCTTTAATTAAAAACAAAGATACCAGAAATATGTGCTCTTTGTCACTACAAAATGCTATAGATTTGAGTCTTAAATACTGCTGTCCATTTTAAGAATGTGTGGTTAAGATGTTTTTAGCATCACACTTCACACACACTTACTGCAACTTGAAGTTGGTTCTGTTTCACTTAGTCTCTCTTCATTTCCATTATGCAGCCCTCGACAAGTACCTTCTTTAAACTTGTGGGGTGTAAATGTTTGTATTATTAACAATACAACTCGTTTCTCTAGAAAAGATTCAAGACTTAGTGTGTCAATCAACAGGATACAATAACAGTCAAAATTTAATACATATTTTGGCAAAATTTGCCTTGTATTTTTGCCTATTAACTCTATAGTTAACTCTGGCCCTCCTTTTTGCACTGCAGGACTTTTTATTTTTTGTCAATAACTTGTATCTTTAAATAAATATTATATAGAAACTCGGAGAAACAGGCGAGCATAGAATTTATGCTCCTCGCCAATTTCTCTGTGCGTTTCTATCTTTCTCTAATATTCTATCGAGTTGGTATCATTTACTTGATCCTCGCTTACATTGAATTGAGTTTCACATCGTCATAGTTTTCTGCTAGAATCCTGCATTTTGATCATCTTCTATGATCTTTAAATAATTCAAATTGGTATTGTTTTTGTTTTATGTTTTATTATCAAAACCGGTTCATATATATCAATCACTGATTTGCTAAATCAGAAAAAAAAACATCAAAAATCATATTTTTGCATGTCTGTAACAAGTATAGATATCCTAACCCATCCTGCAAGATTTAAAACCGAAAGCAACCTAATAAAGACAAAATCAGATATTTTAGTCGTTACTCTCCACACATACACTTAGTACAACACATAATTGAATGGAGATTCACATTTTTTAACACTGCCGTTTTTCTTCTTTTTGTCATTTTTCATTTGAAAAAAAATATATATTCTACAGACTTATCCTTCACTTTTAGACTACTCCTGCAATTTTTGAATATTTTGACTCTTTTGGGTGGATATCACTGATAGTGCCTTTACAGGTACAACAAGAGATTTCACATATCAGGTGCCCCTTAAAAAAAATCAAAAGTACTGATGTTTGCCCTGGTGTAAAGCTTCCATAAAAACTACCCATGTGAAAGGATTAATGAGCAAAGGTTCTTTGGTACAAAACTTTTGAAATTTCTCAATTTTGTATAGGAGCAACTACGAAATTCAGGGCTATGTTTATATTTGAGGCGGTGGAGGTATTAGTATTTAACGACACACCAACACTGCCGTGTATTTTAGTCACACAGAACTTTATTGCCAATTTCACTTTATTATAATAAACACGTTAGGGAAGAAAGCCCAGTTTTAGAAGCCCAGAGGAACCGGAGTACCCCGGAGAAAACATGAGAGGCCAAGTATTGACTGGAAACCCAAAAGCCACATGAAATCGCCGGCCCGACCAAGGGTCGAACCTCCTATGTTTTATATTGAAAATAAGCAAATCAAAATATTCATTTTGCTTATATTAAGTGGCTGCTCAAAGACATGCCTTCAAGTGCACAAGCCTCGGCATTACATTGTAATATACCATATAGCTCCCTAAATTCGCTTGGGTTGACAAGGAAATCAGATTAAGTATCTTCCCTGGGACACAAACACGTGACCCTTGAAGGCTCGATTTCATGATTTTAATGGTATAATGTATGAGTAAGGTACTTTTTTTACTGGACCACAAATGCTCTCGTGTCTTCAGTTAAAATCTTAGGACTAATTTTAGATTTTGCAGTAGTGGCAAGCATCGTATAAACAATGCATTGGTGTTAATTTTTGGTTGTGATGTTGGCATCATGACACCCTAGTAACTCGTGTTTTTTTCCAAATTAGGGATATGATACCTTTCACCATATAAAGTGCTGCAGAAAATCCTACCATTGGTAAGTAGGAAGATTCACTATGAGTATGAAATAAAATCACTGAAATCTGAAATGAACACTTAAAAAGAGTTAACACTGAAATTATCACTGAACAATCACCCACTGAAAATGTGAGCATTTTAGTGGTATTAGTAAATTTCAGTGTGATAGTGGGAGGGACCCTGGACATCAATCAACACTGAATTTTTTGCATTTAATCCCACTGAGTATCACCCTTTATGCAGTGATAATTCAGCCGTTACTCTTGTTTAATGTTCATTACCGATTTCGTGCATTTATTTCACCGTGATTAAAAACACGGGTTCCTATCCCGGTAAAAATTCGAGAAAAAATAGAGAAGGTGGTAACAACTAAACCACAATGAGGCGGGGGGAGAACACACGGGGAAAGCGTAACGGGCAATGCCGAAGAAAGCCACAAAGCCGCAAGAGTGCCCATCTCTCTTCCCTTAAGCGTTTGGGCCCAGATTCCACCATATTATTTCTGTTTGGGGGGGGTTCGAAAGAGTGAGGAAAGCATTTCAAAATTAGGGGAGATCGCACAGGGACAAGTTGAATTTGGGATTGATTTCATGTCCTCCGATCACCTTTTACTCCATCCTTTCACCTGAAAGGTTAAACAACAGTTCTTTGGTTCTTTTAATAGTCATCAAATAAGAAAAGATTGAAAATTGTTTGCAGCCTTTCAATACCCCACAAAACCTCGCATTTATGACGCGATGCGCTTTAACTTTGAAAAACAGGGAAGGAAAGTATTAATTATACCGTGAGTTTGGGCAACTGTGGCTGGGAACGAAGCTGGGGACACGTCCCAAGAAGCAACCAAAGATATGCAACCATAAAGCTACCTAATTTCAGCGCCAACCAGCAAAGTAACAGCTAGCCAGTGGACAAAATAAAATATTGGTCAGAATGTACGCTATATAAAATAAAAAATATAGCCGATGCATAAGATACTAGTCCTACCACTGGCAATACTAAAATTTACATTTCTGCAAAATATTAATGGTGGGTGACCCGATTGACACTTGTCGTCCTTTACTCAATCTGAGTAAAAGTTCATATTTTTATTCATTTCCCCCCAGTGAAATTTTAGGACCAGGAAAATGTATTAATTAGTAAAGACACTATCATCAGTGATTTGCTAAAATCAGAAAAATTCAAAAAAGTCATTAAAAATGTGTGCCTTATTGTAACAAGTATAGGTATCCCCAACTACCTGCAAGGATAGGACCAATGCAACCCTTAGTCCAGTGGAAACACTGGTTTAGGGTGCATTTGTAAGTACATGTTCACACATAATATCCACCTGTGAATACAAGAGGCCCCCAGGGAGTGCCACATTTTCGCGTATTACTATCTCCAAATGGCGGCCGATTGACTCCATTTGTAATCTTATGTTTTGGTGATCAATTCATGTGAGGGAGAAATCATGTATGAAAAAATCGAACCTTGATTGGGTCATCTACCTGAAGGTGAAACTCCAAATAGCAATAGGAACTATACTGTCTAAAAGTTGTCACTTGGGGCATGCACTTGGTTAGCCTCTAAATCACATGTTCAATGCTATATTGAAATAACACCAAGCTTTTAAATGAAAGAGACTTTTAGGAAGATCAAAGAAGTGCATTTTATTCAAACTTAAAACGTGGGTGGCCAACGACAACCTACCCCCACCCCCCCAACTTTACTTCCTCAAAGTAGGATTGTAGACCTAGCGTTGTAAAGGCTGATCTTTATTAATTTTTGTAAGAATAAATAACCAGTACTAAACATCTAGTTGCCACCCTTGGCTAGTGTCTTTACCCACTGTTATATTTTACCCCGATGTTCATTAATCAGAGAGCAAAGTTCTTTCTATTTTAAATCCCTAAATGAGCTATCATTGGCATGTTCAACTGGCGACTTTATGTGCTCAACCCCCTAGGATATTTGCCCAATGTATAAATTAACCTATTTTGTACCTGAATAAGTCATCAGCCTAAGTTGATGCTCTCTGATTTGGATGTTCCTGCCAGGACTTGGCTATATGGTAAATTACAAAGCAGCACATCACAATACAAACTTCATTTCTGAACAGCACAAATCAACACTGCCTTTTAGTGCTTCAGTAAATCCAACTCTACACCACCCATTCCTGGAGGATGGCACATGTATCAGCCTCACTTTTCACCAATGAGATCTTGGGTTTGATTCCCAGTACTAGGGGCCCATTCTTGACGGCTGTATATGAAACATCGCCGGATAAGGAGAGTAGGAGGCCCTCTATAATCAACATAGTTAAATTTCACCATCACTTTGGGTTCACAATTACTTTATCATGTTATGCAAGGTGTTTTTTATCCCCAAAATACACTTGTCTCAAGAAGAAAATAAGAACAAGAGAAACTCCAGGGGCATGCTCTCTGGAAAAACAAGCTTAGAGCATGCCTCATTTCAACGACCATTTATTGACTAAAGGAAGAAAACAGGAAGATGTTGCACATAGCTTCCCTTTGTTATGGAGCTTGTAAGTGATGTCTAGATACACCTTTCGTCCTTCATAATGACAAAAGGAGGCCACATGAGGCAGCACTTTATAACATAACCCCAGTCTTTACACCAAGCAGACTCTGGAATCCAACACAATGCCCACATCTAAGACAAAGCAGGGCCCATGATCGTGTGCTATTTATATCATTGAGCAATTTAACATTTGTGATCCAACGAAATCTCCATCTATGGCGCAGTTCAATAGTTTTTAATCCACCAGTATTTATTGCAAAATACACCCCTCTATTTTAGTTATGATTTCCTGGTACCCAGAAAAACAGCATTGTCAGCTGTGTTAACAATGTGCCCTCCAAGGCTACTAAACCGAGCCCTTACTAGCTTAGCATGCCTTCCTCAGTTTTGTGATTATGTAACAGGTAATAGGGTTGTTGTTGTTTGTGGCAATTCCATTTAGTTTCCAGGCCCCCAGAAAACAACCAGAGCATCAATGCAGCAGAACGCTATAAAGAAAATTATGGTATTCAAAGAGGACAATATTTTTTGTGACGCCCTTATTTTACTGACAGGGAAATACTATGATAAAAATTGACTTGGCAAAAAATGTTGGTAATTAAGAAACAAAGGTGGTTCTCGAACCACAAAGTCTTGCCTCTTTGTGATTGCAAAATTATGTAACACATTGTATGATGGCATTAAAAGGTCATATGAGGGGTCAATGGTGTCATTCTCTGAACACACCCTAGGAGTCAGGGCTCTTCTGACCAAGCTAGGATGCAATTGGCTCAATTGTTTAGGCAGAAGAAAAAAAATTGTATAAACTTTACCTAACTGCACAAATGCCCATTTAATCGCACACATTGAGCTTTGACCCAATATATTAACACCCCCTATGGGTTGAGTGATTTTTCCAACTGAATTTGGTTTCAAGCATGTGACCTTGAATCCAATCTGTTAAGGTAGAAGGGGAGGGATTGACCACCAAAATTGAATATTTGTGTCAAAATAAGTACAAACAACAAAGAACATTTTTAGTAATTTTTCTCTTTTAAAATGTTTTATCCCATTTGAAGGGACATTCGGTTCGAAAATTATCGTCAATTCTAGTTCACCATTTGATGTAATGCTTGCTCAAAACATAGAAAACAAAGGAAATATAGTGTTGCAAATTTCTTTTGTTTCTTATTGTTTTTAACCAGCTATTTTTACCATTTTTACTTTTAACATTCCGTAACTTCAAATGGAATGTAATTTAAGTCACAAGTAGTATCAACATTCTAAAATTCATGTACTTTCTAAATCTGTGTTTTCAAATTGCTTTAAAACCTAAAATAATTTGCATAATATGCCAAATAAGTGTTTGCTCTAGATGTAAAAGCATTTTTCTTGATTACATTTTTATCATGAGTTTGCGATCTTAAACAAATGTCAGGCAAAACTACACCCCTATAGACTGAAACTTTGCACAATGAGTCTTTAGACCAAGAGCTGTGATTTATAAATAAATATAACTGTCTTAAACATATTAACCTACACATTCAATCTTGCTATACATCTAGGTTTATTCTGTTAACAAAAGCTAAAGTGTGAGCACAAAGGATCACTTCAGAATCCGCTAATTAGTTACTCTAATCTAAATAGATTAGAAACATTATATATATACTACATATAATAAAGTTTAGACGTCAAAGAATGCCATAATAATGAGATAAGTTTATTATGGCACTTCTTTACTTTGGACATTAACTTTATTATATGGAATGCGTCACAGCTTTTTATACACACACACACACTGGCACATAAGGACCATGGAACACACACACTCACAAGGACAGGTTTGTGGATCCAGAAATTCAGATACACTTATTTAATTGAGAAAGAAATATTTGGATTTTTATAGGGTTAGAATAAGACTATCTGATTGACAAGATAAATGAGCAGAAATTCTATTGATTGGGTGCATACACTGGGCTTATTAGGAAAATACAAACGTTTACATTTTGGATAATATAAAACCATTTTTAAATGTAAACAGAATGTTTAGTTATATTTATAATAACTATATCCATTGGAAAACTACTGGGACAAAAGTCATATTGCTATGCACATCTGTCTGATACGAGGTACTGAGCTTGTTATGCCAACTGACATGGGATGTGTCCTTGCTAATGACCCTAACTAGCTAGAGCAAACATGTAATTGGCAGCACACCTGACAACCCGCGTAAAACATTAGCTGCAATGCATCTATCAAGGCTAGCATGATACAAACTAGCGCCAGGACAAGTGATGCTGCTGAAGAAATGCCTACTAATTGTCACCTTGGAAATCAGGGCAAACATACACAAAATACCCAAAAAAAAGCAATTTGAACTCTAATTTCAAAAAATTGTTTCAATAGAAAGCACCAGCATTTTCAATACTTCATAACTGTGGTTTTCCCCGAGAATTGTACAAGATACAAAAGACTATTTTATATGTTAGTTGCGCCCTTGACCGAATATCTTCTACTCGATGGCATTCCTATGCTTTGAGGCTGAAAATGTAAAAATGAGGTATTTCCCCCCCCCTTCCCCCCCCCCCCCCCCCCCCCCCCAAGAACAGAATGCCACTATATGCTGATAATCATATAACGCACATCCTTGGTCAAGCGGCCATCCTGGTTCTTGGGGGGGGGGAAAGTTCATATTGGAATTTCAATTATACCCATTGAGGCCTGTGTTATATTTTACATCGAAAGCAACTTTTGGGGAATTTATAGTGGAATTTTTTTAAAACAACACAAGATAATTTTAGTATGTCCCTTTTTAATGCGAAACGTTTCAAATTCATCCATTCTTATGAAACTATAGAGGGTGTCCTTCATTCCTTATCCGGGTGATTCCTTTTGGTTTCTCAAATCGAGGCCATCTCGTTTTCCACAGGTTTTTTCTCCATTTACTCCAGTTTCCTCCTGCACTAAAATTAAGATTCTTGGACATCCATCTGTTCTGGTATTATGGTTTTCTCTGATGTCCTGAGTGCCTTTCATGGCTACCGCGCACAGTGCCAATGAACATGTTTAAGTGGATATGTAGTGCATTAAAATACTAAAATTATTTAATATTTTTATTATTTCAGTTTTAAAAAGCTATTAATGAAGAGGGTAAACCACCACATGGTTCCACAATAAATGTAATTCACCCCAAAACACACATTAGCACACACCCCATACCGTATAAGTCATTAATCCGCTCAATAAGACCTGCACCACCAACATCTTAAGGTGTATCTACAGAATGATTAAAATTATTGAACATGAGATATGCAGCCTCCGAGGTCAAGCTCCGCGGAATTTTTTGGCACATTCTTTGACAATTATGTGTCACGAAACGAGGTGTGATGTTACTCCTGGCTCACGCAGTCAACGCTCCGCATGTGTTCTTCATCTGTCCAACAAATTATTAATCACAACCGTAATGGATATGTATTTTTTTTTTATTTGATTTGGATTTATTCGGACAATTGTCCTGGTTAACCCAAATGCTCTCCAGAAACTTACTTCTATCGAGTCCATTTACTGGGACGGGATTGGGGCAGCCAGTGGTAATCACCCTACATATGCATGCTCTCTGTACAGTACATGGGACTGATGGCTTAGCATCTCTTCTGAGGGATTCTAAAATACCATATACAACTTAATCAGAATTAAGTACCCAATTATAGCAAGCAGTGGGGAGGAGAGTGCAAGTGTAGGAGTATAATAGTAGCAATGAAGGAGGTAGTAGCAAGTGGAGAGGATAGTAGCAAGTGGAGGAGGATAGTAGGGGAAGTGGAAGGATGATAGTAGCAGTGGGAGAGGAGATCGTAGCCATTGGAGGCGGATAGTGCAATTGGGGAGATAGTAGCAAGTGTAGGAGGATAGTAGCAATTGGAGGAGGATATAGCAAGTGGAGGATGATGTAGCAAGTGGATGAGGATGTAGCAAGTGAGGAGTGATAAGTAGAAAGTGGAGGAGGATAGTAGCAGGGAAGGAGGAGTAGGAGGGTTTGGGTTGAGGATGCATTGAATTGAGCGAATTGGAAGGAAGGAGTAAAAGGCGTGCTGCCAGTGTGAGGTGAATCCGGCCACCCTCGTTCACGGGGGACAAACCTGGATTCAAACTTGGGATTACTACACTACTAAGTGTTCTCCACCAAAATAAACCTCACCTCCAGCCACCAAAAGGATATTACCCTAACTTGAGCAAGTGTGGGTCATGCTGGTTTCGAGAAACCGACCAACATTTGTGATTTGCTCCTATTATTTTTCCGACATTCCTTCACTCCCTCCCGGGAGATGTGGAGTTGGGTGAGTATGCTTTAACATTACGCCCTTGCATCTTTAATACGCTTTTTGTTCCTATGTCACATACTTTCCATCAGCAGCAAGAGATCCATACCTCCCCCTCTTCAAAGTTCTACATGCACCACTTATTTTCTATTGTGGACTTGGTTAGGAATTTTGTTATAATCTACTAAATAAAAATAATTTGTTTTGTTTAGAATTTTAAATGGGGAGGTTTGGAACAAGGAACTCTTTCCCATCAGCAATGTGGTTCAACTCTGGGTACGGATTGCATACTGAAAATTTTAAGGCATCCATTTCTCGCCAGTGTTTTGAGGTATTCATGGAAAATATAGGTTACCAGTGACAAAGCAAAAGTTGTTTACACCTGACTAAACAGTAAGGAACAAAATAATTAAGCCATGTCTCTGTGAGCTATTTTGACATGCCACTCCCTGCCAGATCACTTTTGATGATCCCTTTATATGGATTGTTCCCTTCCTGTCCTTAACCGTTGTTGGCCAACTTCTCAATCAAGGTCAGGTTGAGAGCTCCCTCTGGCAGCTACTTTCTTAAATTCCCTCCGTTTTGTCCTCCGTATGGATAGGTTTCATCAAATTTGACTAGTACTGCTTTATGTTTAGAGATGACCTGGAAGTATAGATACAAATGTGATCGTTGAAAGATTTTTATTAACAATTATAAATGAAAAAAAATTAACTTAAACCTACTCCCTTCCATAATAAGGGACGACTAGAGGAAGAGATGCCAGATTTGGTGCAGCTCTGTTGGATTTACTCCCATCGAATTTTCGTCTGTCTATCCACAGATTCACAAAGACAACTACTAGATTTGTGTTTCACCAAGATTTTTGTGTTTTGCAACCCAGCTTACTATGTCCTGCCAGGCTTGGCACTCTTGCCGCCAAAACATAAACAAACAAATAACAACCATGTATTGACCCTCCCCATTCAATAGTTAATCCCAATAATGGCAATAGGATTGGGGTGAGAACCTACTCTTTACATCTTTCCTCCTTTGTTTCCCACGTCAACAGTAACAAGGAACTTCTGAAACTGTGTACACAATTTTCAATTTCTCTTGATTTTCAGATAATGAGCATTGGAAAAATGTTCTAAGGATGCTATTGGTTTGTGTGGTATCATGTCTGTGTGAATCTTCTAGGTAAGTTCGGGCTCATGTGTGATTGTATTTAGGAGAATGAGGCATTTAACAATGACATCTGATGTCCACAATTGCGAATGGTTGATGTATACGTGGTGGTTTCCAATACCACTTCCTCTGTGTTAGTGGGTTATATCCCGTCTACACATATTCCGAATCTGTGTAAGTGTGATTCAAACTATGGTACCCTTGGGTGCCAGGCCCATAGCTAATGATAGCAAGCCATTACATGTATGTCACTGGCCAGCCAAATATATGTGCCTATGAGCACACACCAAATGCTACCCCGCTACCACGCATTTTAGCTACCGCATTCCTTGCCGTAGCCCTGGTCTTGATCTTGGGCATGTGGTTGGCTTATTAAAATACAAGGGTAGACCTATGTGTTATTTACATGAGTAAGGCTATATATTGCTAATATGTGCTTTTTTCGATTTATGTCTATGTGTTTTCCTACTTGATATGCGAAACTTGTCCTTGCACATGTAGCCCTATCAAGTACCGTGGGAGAAGCAAATTTGCGGTTTTGATGTAGAGATAATAATGCATGTTTGCAATCCCATTCGCTACTAGTGCTAATATTGATGGTTAACCATAACCATATTGTTTTTTTTTTTGTTTGCATCTTGGTAATGTCTGAAATCATTGGATTTAGAGGGCTTACAAATTCAGAGACGACAATGAGAAAAATAATGGCCATGTCATGAATCTGATACAAATTTAGACTACTTTCCCTTTCAGAATAAATCAGGTGGGGGTCCCAAAGACAATCGGAACCCCCCTTTAATTAGAAGCACCAGAGGATATGTTCCAAAAAAAGCAGCCGCCACACTGCATGGTAAGCTTGCTCCATACTGATAAAGTGCTAATGAACTATGTCTAACAGGTGCAAGCACTTTTCACAATTGTTAGATCGTGTACTGCATTACTGGACGAATTCCGATTGGAAAAAAAATTTGTATTGTGACCCCATGACACACCAATGAATTCAGCAGCCTCAATGGAATAACAAGTGGCACAATTGAAGTGCTTGTGGTGGCAGAATCTAATCATCCTCAGCCCAGTGTTCGGCCACCACACTTGGAGGTTGCCGAATCAATTTGTAATATATGTTACTTTCAAAAATGTTCTGTATGGTTTCTATCCTAGCTTCAATTAGTTTAGCTGCCAGCATGGCCTGATTGCTGTCCCCTCAGACGCTCATCTAGATCGCAATGCAACCCTAAATATATGAGTAAATCAGACGCATTCTTTAATCGGAATGACGTTTTCGTTACGGACCACTCTATTTTAGGTTTGCAGAACAGTGTATTTAAAAATGTGTTGCAGCAGATTTACTGAATTCATACAATTCAGATAAAATTACTCACCCCAAGTTGTTTCTAAGGCCAAGGGAATTTGATTCTTAGTTTCCTGTTGGAGCGCGCATCAGATTTGCCGCAGTGGCAAATATTTCATTATTTTGTGAAAAAAATTGTTTTTCTTGAAAACTTGATAATAAACACAAATTTTCAGTTGCTCAAAATATTCAAGCATCCCTTTGTGTTCATTTTAAGTTGTTAACCTGGGAGGGGTGTCATAGTATACCATAAATAAGGCTAAGGGAAATTGATTCTTAGTTTCCTGTTGGAGCGCGCATTAGATTTGCCACTGTGGCAAATATTTCATTATTTTATGAAAAATTATTTTTCTTTAAAACTTGATAATAAGAACAAATTTTCAGTTGCTTAAAATATTCAAGCATCCCTTCCTGTTCATTTTAAGCAGATTTCCTGGGAGGGGTGTCACAGTATACCAAGAATAATTAATTTCCTCCAGATTTTTGTCCCACTTGTCATCATACTAGTGCAAAAATGCTTTAACTTATTTTTGAACTTTTGAAGAAATAAACCTGCAAATATCCATGTTTTGTTAATTAGGCATTTTGTAAACTTTGTTTTATGTGATAGTAGTAATGTGCATTTAGATGTAATAATGAAATGACAGTAAATAATGAATTGACAGTAAATAATGAATAATGAAACCAGACCTCTTCACCTTTTAAAATTCTCCAACAGGAAACTAAGAATCATCTTCCATTAGCCTAATGAATTTCCTCAAGTTTTTGTCCCACTTGTTATATACTGGGTGCAAAAAATGCTTGAACTGATTTCTAAACTTTTGGAGAAAGAAACCTACAAATATCCCTGTTTTGTTAATTAATTAGGCACTTAGAAACTTTGTTTTATGTAAAAAAATATAAGGTTACTAGTGTATTCAAGATGCCATAATGAAATGACAGTAAATAATGAATAATGAAATCGAACCTCATCACCTTTTAAAAATCTCCAACAGGAATTAAGAATCAAATTCCATTGGCCTAATGTCCTTATAATACAAATCATTGAAAGTGATTTGCAAAAAAGGCTTAGATAAACAAAATATACATCAGCAATTTACTTACACATGTTGAGTATGGCGCTAGTATCATCGCTGTCGTCAATGATGTGGAACTATACTATACATTTATATATGGATTCCCCCTGAATTTTTGTACCTCAGAAGTACTAATTATGAATTTTATGCAACTATTATTATAAAAGACCTTCTCAGGTCACACCATTTGTAAACGCTCCCATAGCACCTGTACTGCTCGGACACAGCGCCACCGATTCCGTATTAGCATCGCTAATTGGCCGGCTTTTCTTAGACATGCGCTACGTCATGGGACTCCCCAGCAGCCAACGCTGTGTTAAAGGCTTGAACAAGGAATGAAAAAAACGGTTTCGCGGTACCCTGGATATCGTGAAATCGACGAATCAGGTGGTCAAACTGATGTTAGAAACGGGTTCCTCACAAAAAAGACCCCTAAGCTCACTAGTTTTTGAGTGCCTGGAGTGTGGCATGACTTGACAGCAGCAATCGATAATTGAGCCAGCTGATAAGGTAAGAAAAATGCTTGTATGGATCGTATTTTTCACGTTTTTTCGTCTTTTTTCAAAAATAAACCTATATTAATAAACTAGTCACCTAACTAGACAATTTAGTTAGGAATATTTTGGTGCGTAAATCTTTACGATAGGCCAAGTATTTTGCGCAATCTCCAGTGTACAAAAAATCCAAATCAACGCTATCTGACCAGGTCCGAATATGTTAACAAGTTGTTGTGTACGTGTCAGCCACTTGGCATGTTACCGTCGAAAACTTGTGAACTCCCTAGCGCAGTGAAGATTTGCCAAGCCTTCAAGGTCGCGGTGGCTCAAATTACTTTCTGACCGTGATTCAACAATGGGCGGCGCTGTGTGCCAAGACGACACGTAAATGGGGTGAGGTGTGTGCCCTGGTTTACAAGCAAGGATAATGTGAAACTATAATTAGCTCTGAATATTTGCGAATCCTTTTTTCTTCGGAGCCTATTCAAGTTTCAACTACTGCGCTGCTACAGGAATTTTGTATACGGAAGTGCTTCTACCGCGATGCGAATACACCCATATGAAAACGTTCACCACGGTAGAAGTTCATTTTACTAAACTCAGTCTCACTGTCTGCAAAAATAATGAATCATACAAAATATCATTCATTTGCATTCATTCATTCATCATACATGTCATAATTAGGAACAACCAGACACTCTGCCGTTGGTGGCGACATTCAGCTCTATTTCAACTTGAGTAGTTTTTTTGTGGTGTTGCTAGGTTCAATAAATCTATAAAATTCCACTTAACACCCATATTGGGTGCAATCTGTGTGGAGGTTAGTTATTGTGCTCTGTTCACTGATCATGCCACCATTGTGTGTTGACAAATCCTTGTCATTGTATTCCCTGTTCACTCATCCCAGAATCTTCTCTGCTCATCCACACAAAACACACAGCCCAGCTTTCAGTTAGTTCTGCTGAGCATAACCTTTTGTCTTTCATTCATCTTTTATCATTTGGACATTATCGTATATCAGCTAACGTAAAGGTTATGCCGCTGTACAGGGACTTGGTATCCACAATAAGCTAACGCCATCTTAAAAACCAATCCACCACATGTGTCATCTTGTGTCACCTTTTTTCACCCAAAAGTGCTTAGTGGAGAATCGTAATGTTTGTTGATGAACAAACCAACGAGTGTCGACCTTTGACCCGTCTCCGAAACTGGCAACCACTCACTCATGACAGTTTTATGGAGTAAATAATTCTGAGTTGAAAATTCATCCGATTAGTACATTTTTTCGCTGTTTGGATGAAAACAATGTGCGGATTCTTGTTCTGTAGTATTGTAAGTTGCTACAGAGTCCTGTTTAAGGTAAGTTTTGTAATTCTTGACTATGTCAGATGACTTTAAATTTGGTGTTGGCTTATTGTGGATACCAAGTCCCTGTACAGCGGCATAACCTTTATGTTAGCTGATATACGATAATGTCCAAATGTTAAAAGATGAATGAAAGACAAAAAGGTTATGCTCAGCAGAACTAAGCTTTCAGTGAGCCCAATAGTTCAGTGCAGTTGCCAGCTGGTGGTCACAAGTTTTGGAGCTCATCCTGTGCTTAAAAAGTCAGTTTAAGGACACATTTTTTACTATAACTTTGTTATTTCTAGTCCTACTTAAGTAAGCAACCTCTCCTACTACTACAAATTATATTCTTTAATACCAACATCATTTTGAATTTTGTTGAGAAATTTCTATTTTTTTCTGATCGTTCCTATCATTAGTCTCATGGGAATATTGGTAGTGGCGATCCTCACTCACCGGCATCTCAGATTACACTGTTGAGCACACACACGATGCCATCGATCGAGCTAAACCACGCCCAAGGTCATGCAGGTCAGCCAAGTCATTGTTCCAGTGATTGTTGTACTGGAGCTCTGGGAGTGCTATCGTAAAATGAGACTAAAGCTTCGATTTTTTCACATTTACGGGCAATTAGCAGAATTGTCAAAAGGTATAGCATTATTAGTTAATGGTTTTCCTTCCTAATCCATGTATATATTTTAAAGCTCAAGACTTCAGAGGTGCAAAATCAATCGACAAAGCGGCAGATCACAGTGATCATGTGGTGTGCGATGCCGAATTTTGTAATTAGCTGTTAATGTAAGCAGAAGACATTACCAGCGCATGGCCTACTCGGCTACAGTGAGTTCATGGTTTAGCTGTACTTATAAAAGCATTATAATAGATATTGATACAATGGGTTTAGGTGTGATTCAGGTGAGGAAGTCGGGGGGGAGGTGGGTAGTGGTAATATTCATGGTCGGGAAGGGATTTTCAGTGTCATGAGTGATGGATGGGGTGGGGCGGAGCCTGAGGGTGGGGCATTTGTGCTCGTAGCTTACCTCGTACGGGTCGATCTTTGCTCTTTGGACCTTTCTTCCTTCCATCTATGGATATGATGTGTGAATCATCAAATTGGGTGGAAGTGTGGGTGGGTTTGTGTTAACAGCTTCTGTATCCCCTTATCCATCTGGCTATAAAAAAATTATCAGATGCTTGTAGCCTACTCACCTTTTGGGATAGGTCAAGTTTTTTTTGGGGGTTTCAATTTTAAATGTATAGTGTTTTCAATCCTGAAATGTTGATGTATGGTATTGGGCTAATGTGGTATTAGTTATTTAACCATTATATGTACATAAAGACCTCTAGGGGGGTCTATTCCATGACAAATAAAAACTAGAATTTCGCGTTTCGGCTTTCGCGCTCGATATATTCAAAGAATATAAGATGTGGGCCCAGCCCCCCCATGAAAAAACTTCTTAACAAATTTGGAACACACATTCCATACAAAACACCCCAACACACATACACACATACATACACACGCACAACGGATTGTCAGTGGTCCTGCCAGCAATAGGTGGCGGCCCAATAAAAAAATGCCTACCATTTTTCTGATGCTGTCATTAGTCAAAAACAATTACAACAAAATGCCTTCCTCCTCACTTTTAAGAGGCCTTAAGTTATCCTTTGCTTGAAAGCCCTGGGGATTTTGCAAAAATCTGCAGATTTAATACGTCCGGGTGTGTTGGGTTTATGTGTGTGGTTGTGTGCGTGCGTGAAAATGCGTGTTAGGATTACGGGTTTGTGCTTTATATTTGAAGTATCGTGAAATTCTACACCAGAGGGTTTAGGCTTATCCTATGTTGTAGTGTCATAAAATTGTTAAAACACGGTTATTATTGTCAAAATGTTTTGATACTCATAATAACACCCACAATTTCATCATGAAGGGAGTGAGGTTCCCTTTTGCCAATGGCCGTGCACAAATACCGTTGTAAATGTTGGATGTCTTCAGCTTCTTAAAAAAAATTAGTTTGCATTGTTGGTTTTGGAAAGACCAACTGGTGTTTGCCCACCCCACTTTTAAAAAACCACTTTGTGTCATTTAAGTACATTTCATTGCATGAAAATTTACAATGGAATATTTTGCACATTTCAGAATGTACATGGTCACTTAGTTACCAAGGTGTGGGGGGGGATTTTATGACCCCCAACATTGTTTTTACGCTGCTGCCCCCCCCCCTCCCCCCCCCGGCAATACGGGAGTGAAAAACCCTTGGGGCACATTAAGTCGATAATCCTAAACCAAGTGGCGAAGGTCCTAAAATGGGATTTCTTGGCCACCCTCCCCCGGGCATAGTAGGAACCAGCGAAAATAATGGTTTTTGTACCGATGAAAAAAAAATTACCCTTGGGGGACATCATCATGGCGTTGATCAGCGCAGAAGATGCACGCAATATAGCGAGTGTGAGTATAAGCCCTAGGAAGCGGCCTAACTAAAATATAGTAACAATAGTGCATTTTTAGTGATATCACAGCAAAGGGATTTTGTATATACACGCTTAGAGTAAACTATACTTAAAATATTGAGATCAGGAGCCACTTCAATTTTTTTACCCATGCACGGGTTGCAGCCATCTTTCACACTATGGCCGCCAAAAGTTGCTTGTCACTGTTTATCACATGCAATACGCTTTCAAAATGTGGCTGACATGAGGCTCCTACTTTTTAAATGTTATATTAATGGCCTACGCCTGAAACATTTAGAGGGACATTTTAAAGTGGGCACAACAGGTTTATGAGAGATAAAAGGGGATAATTTTTTTTTAATCAAACATTCATCTTTCAAAAGGCCGCCAAAAGCACTTGTATTTGATTTATTTTTAGAGATATTAATATAGATCATGTCATAAAAAAGACTTCCAAATAAAGTTTCTGTGTTTATTTGCTCAGTCAGTTCCACACTGTAAAAAATGTTCCTACCAATAATAGCGTATTGACTGGCAGCTGGGACTCAACCAACAGTTAAATGACGACGATTTTTAAAGTTTTATTTGCCCGTTTTTTAGTCCCTTTTTGAAAGTAACAGTACTTGCACGTTTAGACGTTCACCGCATGACAGTTGAAACCACCGTTTTTTAAGAACATTTTTAAAAGTTTTGAATTTTTGAAAATGGTAAAAAGTGGACAAAACATACTGTATGTTTGAGCCTGCCTACAGCAGTTTTTTTACATTGGCAACCATATACTGATGGTTTTTAATACGTTTGAACTCAAATCTAAAAAAGTTGTAAGTTTCACTACAAAACTTTCGTTTTCTTATCAGATCTTTGGAAGTACGAAAATAAACTTGCGTCATTCCACACCGGCAATTTTTTTTTTATGACAGCCTGAACATGACCTCCGCAGTGGTGACCTTTGACCTTGGTCATGACCTTTGACCTTAGTCATCATCCACATATGAATTAAGGAACCCCTATTGACCCCAAGTCTGGTTAAATCAGACATAAATTTCTTGACACGAATTCGAAAAGAAAACTAAACAAACTTGTGGGAAACAAACCCCCACCACGGGCATGCGAGCTTATAGCAAATCTCCCTCTACTGCTTAAGGAGTCTGTGGCTCCACGACGGTTACCGTCTGGAATTCACGGATCTCCTCCCCGTCATTCTGTCAAGAGGGGCACGCGGCTCCCCGAAGATCAAGAGTCACGGTTTCCCTGATTCAAGAAATAGCGGACATTCGACGCAAAGAGGCAATCGTTCCCATCCCCCTAGATTTTTTTAGCGGGGCTTTTTTGGCCCTCGAGGTTTTCTATTGCTCCGAATTGGCGGCCAAAAATCAATTCTGAAGCCGTCAATGTCTTCATCAACTGAAAAAAAAAAAATCGGATGACGGACATGGGCCCATGCTTCTCGTTGCCCACACAATCAAGAACTGTTGGGCAACATCTCTGGATTCAAGGATGCCTACCTCCACATCCCAATCGAATGAGAGAGAATCAAGTCTGGTTAAGCTTCCAAATACGAAACATGAAGCGCTTCCCGTCCGGGTTGTCTCCGTTCCGCTGTCACGGCGCCGAGACGTCTTCGCTCGATGTGGTCAAGGCCTTTGGCTCGGTTATCAGACGGCAGGGGATCAACATTTGTATCTATCTTGACGATTGCGTTGATCTATAGCACGACTGCGGACCTCGCTCTCGCCCACACCAGTGGGTGGTGCCGTCTGACGAGGTCACGAAAGTTGGGGTTCATGTGAACCTATCGAATTCCAACTTCGAGCCGACCCAGTTCCCAGTTTTCCTGGGATTATTCGCAGAGGGATCTGCTCAATGGTCGTGTTTGTTATTCCAAACGATTCGTTCTCGGGAGACGGTGACGCGTGTACTTTTCTCGTGCTCAGTGTAGCCAATGTAATTCAATGTAGCTACGCTCCTGTCCGTGTGCCATCCAAGCTCGTGTTTTCGATGGCTCCAGGTTCTGGGGAATCTGACACAGCCTTGTGGATCAACTTGTGCCTTACTGTCGGCATTGTGTGCGCCCAATCCAGCTGCAGATTCTGGCGCACTATCGCACCGTACCGGGACAGCGTAGACCATCTGGTTCTGATGACTGTGATCGTGAGGGGGAAGCTCTATCTTGGTGGAGGTTGCCAGCAATCTCCTCCAGAGCGTTGAGTTCCCTCCATCCCCAGCCCAGCCCTAATCTGACCACAGATGCGTTGGGTTCGGCTGGGCGGTCACATTCGGGACAGCTGATTTAGTCTCATTCTCATCATGTCATTGATTGAAGGCAGTGATTCTATATCTGGATCATTTACAGGACTTGTTGGCCGGTGCAAGGTCCTCATCAAGTAACACCAATGGGTGTTCGTACATCAAAACCGGACAGGGGAAAAGATCCCCACTCTTTGCCTCCACACAGAACAACTAATCGAGTGGCGGATAGAGAGGGAGATCACGTTAATGCCTGTCCACACACTACCCCGGCTTTACACATGTCACTGCGGACTTGCCTACTCCAGGGGCGGGACCACGTTTGTGGGAATCGGTCCCTGTCTCATAGGGTAGCCGTACGATCATCTTACCAGGTGTTCGATCGCCAGTTGAAGATCTGTTCGAATCGCCAGGAAATGCCAAGCTTTCCAACGAATAGCTCCTGCGCCGGATCCCGGAGCGTGGGCGGCTATGTTGATGACTCTCTCTCTCCCGGAATGGTCGCGGAGAAAGGCCTTACGCCTTCTACTCATTTGATCCAACTCATCCCCAAACCCGGGGTTTATGATATTGGTAAGGGAAAGGGTCGAATGCGACTGGCCCACTTCTGGAATCCCCCCCCCCACGTCAACGTCTCGGTTTCGGGCCGCTGGCTGAACCGATTGCCCAGGGACCCACTTCCGGACGCTCCCCGCGGGACTCTCATGTACCGTGGGACTCAAATGCGGAGTCAGACACCCGAGTATGCCCGCTTGACGCTTCTCTGACAGCGTAGCCCGCTTGTCATGGAAACGATTAAAGGATAGCAAGGCCTTTCTGTGACGCTGCCAATGGGGGCCAGGGGCTGGCGAAGGTCCACACACGTCACTATTTTGGACGGTGGTGGGTCTTCGCTACGTGTGCAGGACTAAAAAAATTGTCCACCCACTGCCTCTGTTCGCCGCTCTCAGACTTCCTGCATTCTTTTTCCATAGTGGCCTGGACATGAAACACAATCAAGAATTACAGGTCGGCGGTTCACTTCTATCACCAAGGAAGGCCCCCTGGCGTCTGTTCTGAAAGGTGATGAATCCATGAACCCCTTCTACTTGGCATTTTAACCCCAGCCGCCCCCCCCCCCCCCCTTCGAGGCCAGTTAATGCCTGGTGGGATTTGGCCAACCGCTACGGATTTTTTGACGGCATGTGCCGTACGGGCCGATTGGCTCCGCCAGTCTGGCTGCCGTTACATCTGAAACTAATTTCCTACTGGCAATTGCGTCAGGGCCGCCGCGCCTCCCAATTGCCTGTCATTGTCCGGCGGGGAAGTTCTATAGTTTTCGGACGTTTCGGTGCCACTCTCCATTTCTGCCCAGGTCTTCTCCAGTATGAACAACCTGGCTTCATGGCTCCACCACTTTTCTTTACCCCGGATATTTCGGGTGGTTCTTCCTGCGGGAGGACCTGTCTTTGGTGTCCGGAAAGAGGCACCTCTCAATATTACCTCTGCCGTACAAAGGCCCTTCGTGTTAGGGTAGAGCACTCTGTTTGTGTGAGAATCGACCTCCGCATACGACTGCTTCCAAAGAAACTCTGGCACGATGGGTCCTGCGAGGTTTCAAATCAGGCAGGCCAATGCGGTGAAGGTCGGTGGAACGTGCCACGGCTATTCACCAGACTGTGCAAGTTTGCTGCCTCATGCGTGGCCTCCGCCTAGAAGATATCATTAATACCGTTGGCTGGTGCTCAAACAATTCCTTCATCACAACCTACGTGAAGGATATGAGTCCCTAGGCTGCGGTTTTCACTCGCGCTGTCCTCGAACAGCGTGAGCATGATCAAGTCAGGGTAAGTCTACTTCCGGGACTTTAACTCATAAATCCACTATTTGCGGACTTTTTATTCAAAATCAGTAAACGCCTTTAATATAATGAAGACATTCTAACTCTTACTTAATTATTAGACTAATCAATGTGCAGATATCTGCAAGGTTTTTATGTAAGTGTAGATAGTAGTAAAAGGGTGGGTTTATGATATATTAACAAAAATAATGCTAAAATGGCCATTCGGTGCCATCTTGGCAAATGGCCGACAGGGGCACATATTGCAATGGCCTGTGTTGGACAAACATGTAACATGCATTGAACATATTATTACTTAGTATAGACATACGTAAAGCATGTGTTGAAAATTACAAAATAATCCTAAAATTGTCATGTGGCGGCCATCTTGGAATGGCCAACGGGGTGCAAATTGCGATGGCTCATGATCTTAATCTGTTCGTATTCCTTTTCTCTACATCTGTGCCAAATTTCATGCTTTTATCACAAAATGCACAATAGGTTAGCTATGCCCCCTCGCTAAAGTGCATATATCGCTTTTGCATCTTCCGGGTGACTCGCAGAGGTCTGTAAACTATGTAATATTTACTATTATGAATATTAACAGCAGTAGCAGAGCTGAGAAACAATGAGTAATACAAATGAATAACGCTTGTGTGTGGAACATGCAGCAGACGGTTTTCGAAGTTCAGAATCACATTCATGCATTGCGCTTGCGTGTTGACCCTGTCAATCTCGTGTATGGCATGAATAATGCAACAGGAATGCGACCGACGTGTTTCCAAAAGTGGTCGAACAGATTGTGGTTGAACCACTGACCCATGGACGTCACAAAGAGCGGGTCATTTGAAATTTCCATTAGCGTGATTAGCGTTAATTCGGACTCTGCACACGTGTGAGATGGACACTGTGCACGTTTAAGGCTGGTGGACAGATCAGATTTCCTCCAAATAAACATTGCAAATTTTGCAGAAACCAGGTAACACTTTGACTTCATTTAAACTGTGTTATGCTTTGGGAGCAGTGCTCTTTCTAATGAATCTACTTTCAAGTATTATTATTATAAAAGGCAATTGGTAATTTTATTTTTCTAGCTACTATCATAATTCATAAATCATTCACATTCAATCATCATGCATTCAAGACTCTGGGCATGATACTAATGCTACCACACGCCCATGGTACATTTTATATGAGATACCACGTCAAGGTAGAATCAATGTCCAAAGAATTCCCAGCATTTCCCCGTAAATGTTATTGTTAATTATTGACACGACATGGTTGACGAATTTTGCACTTTTCCCAAAAATTCGCCTTTTGTGAATTATTATACCTTATCAAATGTGAGCGAATCGAGTGGAACAGATCCTTTTCACACTGCCAAGCTCGACCACTATAGGAAAAGTACTGCAATCTTACAACTATAAATACCTAGGTTGTGTTTCACTGGTTTTGCTGTATTTTTTCAGCCCAATGTCACTTCCCCTCCACAAACACTTTCCAAATTTCGTCGTCTGCAATGTCGTACAAGAAACTATAAATGTTTTTGTTTCTCATTACTTATTTACTTGTACAAAAACTTTATGGAAGTAGACCGCTAACATGTAGAACATATCATATTTTAAATAATAACTTTAAATTAAATTCAATGTTTAGTTGTTTTTAAATCTCAACCGTCAGTGATTGCACAGAAAGCGTCTGAACGTAGGTTTTAAAAGTAAAACCCACCAAGTCAGAGTGCGTGTGAACTTTGACTCCCAGTCTCTAGCCAAAATACACAACAATACAAACACATCAACATTGGCCATTGCATGCATGAGCATGATGAATGGCGCTGTCTGAAACTGAAAAAGTGTTGAATTTCTAATCATTCCCGCCCTTTCTCGCCCTGTCATTGTGAGAGGAGCTAAGGTTGGTAGACATGAATTTGAAAAAGGAAACATAGCATAGCCATTGATATGAAAGAAGTTTGTTATACATGTTCATGTGTTTATGTTTATACGGTTACCTACCTGTCCGAATCAACTCTGAGACCGAGTGGAGGATGCGTGTCGCCAAAATGATGTGCTTTGACTGCCTGCAACCACTGTACTTTTTGATAGTCATTTCTCCTACCTTCCGTGCAGGGGGTGATTGTCACACCTTGACGCAGCTTTTAACGCACGCATCAAGAATGCCGTCTTTCTTGTGCGCGCATGTACAAAAACGCCTTCTTTTAAACCAATTGCTGGTCTGAACACTTCCATCACCTGCCCAGCCGACGAAGAACAACTTCAATCAGATCTGAATAATCTAGTCCAATGGGCAACACCTGGATTATGAAGTTTAATGCTGCTAAATGTAATATCATCGCCATACCAGGAGTCGTAAAAAACCAGGCAATGTAACTAACCAGCATGATGGGAACCAAGCTTGAAACCACCAATGACTGTCAATATTTAGCGAACAAATCATATCCGAATAATTTGATGAAATAATGGAATAAACCGACACAGCATGCATGCAAATAAAGCTTCAAAAAACCACTGGGCTTCATCCAGATGAAATTTCTACCACACCTCACTAATATTAAAGAAAAGTTATATCAACACTGGTAAGACCCATCATCTCGAGTACGGCGTGCAGCTGGGCCCCTTAAACGTCAAGAAGAAGCATCAACCTACTAGAGAAAGGTTTCACGTATAGAGTCAGTACTTTTTGTCCAAAGTGATTATACCAGGGATTTCAAGCGTCGCCCAGATGTTAACTACACTTGGCTGGCACAGCCTTCAAGACCGTCACAAAGCACATCGCCTACATACTATATAAGATCAAACACGTACCAAATCAATATTCCAAAAGATAATATCCACCTAGACCGAAAGAAGTAGGCGTGGACATACCAGCAATTCAAATCTTCAGCACCAGACCAACCCCGTCTTTGCTATTCATTTTTCCCAAGAACTATCACTGATTGGAACAATCTTTCACAAAACATAGTCTCCCAACCTCTAAGATCTTTCAAACAGAAGCCTCCTCTCTCAATTCTAACGTGAACCACCTCGTTGCCCTCCCTGTTAAAATTCCCTGTGGAAGATTATGAGGAAACCAAACCAAACCACATACCAAGTAGAAAAGTTGAGACAGTAAGATGCAATTCGCCTTCAGTGTTGTTTCACTGCAATTCGGATTCCCTGGACTTCCCCTTTGTTTTCACACTGCATTTGATACATGTAGGTCTTGCGCCCGGCTAGAAGAAGCAAATAAGCGGAATAAGCAAATGGCAGAATCATACAAAACTGACTTATTGAAAACTTTACATTTGACCACTGATTGATGTAGCCCTAAATTAATTTTATTTAGACGCATGGTGTTTCCTTGACTGATTTTCATTCCATTGTTAAAATCTGATGATTTTGAAATGTTATTTCTGACTGTTAAAAGTCCTATTTAAACATAGCAGTCGCCCCCTTATAATGGGCACAAGCACGCTTATTTTGCTGATTACCAATAAATTATGTATAAACGGCCGGAAGTGGATGACGACTGTGTTAAGCTATTAATTTGTTAATTTAAAAATTTGTTCAAATTTTTGGTCATTTTGTGCCCTTTTAGGGTCAACATGTCACGGATTTAAGCATGAGCTGTGTACCGTTTGTATTTTAAAATATAGCTTGTAGGGATGCTAAGGACATCAAAGTTCATATATGCACTGATTTCTTGTCATGAGAGGATCACCGTATACCAAATTCTTGACTTTGTGTCACATACTGTGGACACTTGGATCCCGGTTTCTTCTATTCTATTACAGGTGCTCAGATGCTTTTGTAGCGCAGATAACGGGCTATCGTAGCGGAAAATGCCAGAGCAACCTCGGGCTAACTCCCTGCAGCCTAGTATGGTTGGTTTTCCCCACCCCGCTGTCACAATTCCTTCCTGAAATAGGCGTCTACTTGAGTATTATTCGTATTAATTTTGAGAACATGAGTTCTTTCAATTTAAAACATATCATGCAAATTAACTTGGTTGTTCCTTTTCTAAGCTTTTAAGTTCAATGTAATGTTTATTGTCATATGTTTGATACTTTGTTTTTACATTTACCAAATTTTATCTTTTCCATTGTAAATGTAGTAATATGTGCTTTCTATGTATAAATTTGATATCTCATTGTAGCATAATATATGCTTTTCAAGGGCCTCCTGGAACCAGTGCTATTTGTACTGAAGGAATTACCCAAATAAATAACGAATAAACCAACCAACAACAAACCAAGCAAGGGTTTGCTGTGTGTAACGCCATATCTTATAATGCTTTCCTTTGATGTTGTCATGGTGTGCTGTCTGACAGGAATGCTAGTGTAGTCTTGACCAAGAAAAGGCAATTGTGACAGAGTGTAGGCTGGCCACAAGCGGCTAAGCCCAAGGGGAAGATGTGGCTCCTTTATTTTACCGTGGCAATGTACATGTACCTGATTATCCTGGACATCGATTCACTTCAACTGTAAGTCGGGTGCGAGATGTTTAATTAGTGTCTTCAGCTTCTGCAAGCATATCTCTAGCTTCATATAGGTCTCTCTATATGAAATTAATTTTTTTGCAGTGCTCACATGTCGACTGAGTCGAGGAGAATACTGGCACTCCTCGTACCATTTTGCGGCCATTAAATACATCATGTTTTTACAATCCTGTCTAAATTTCAATTAAAAGAGGATGTTTCCAAATATGTACTTCATTTTGGCAGGATGTGATGAATGAAACATGTGGGAACTGTGAGGCTTCTACTCATGTTGTCTTTTTGGTGACTTTTACGATTAATTTGTTTTTCTTATGAATCCAAATTCCCCAAAAGTAATCTATCATGGTTTTGAAGTATAGAATTCCAATAAATTGCAACGATATCGTTCAAGTCTGTTTTTAACTTTTCCTTCCAAAATATTTATGGACTTCATACCAGGAAAGTGTACTCTGCATAACACAAATTAAATCAATGGTTTAATAATAATTTGACATCAATTATGATTTTGATGAAATTAATACATTCCTTACTATATCCTGTATTATTAAAATCTCATGCTACATAACTTTATAAATAGGTACTTGGATAAATCGTCTTACAGCCCTTCTCACAAAAAGGTAGAATCGAAAACCTTTCTCAAAATAATCAGTCGTTTTGTGCATTCAATTAAAAAAAAGACAGGCTTTCCAATCTTTTTTCATCTTGGTTTGCTTGTTTCAATTGAGCGAAAACTCCAGTTTACTGCGGCGGAGCACAAAAATTAGGTTAGCACCACTTTCCTGGTTGAGTGAAAAGGGTGAAAGATTTTTTTTAATTTTAGGGGTCCAAGATGTTAAAATCGGTGGGTCCAGGACCACAAAAGCCTGTAAGTGCTCCCCCCCGGTAATAGTTTTTTGTTCAATGTTGTAGTTGCATTTAATAAATAATACCTGCTTGGTAAAGCACAACAATGATCGCAAAGACAAGCTTAATTCTGGGTGTTTACTAACTAATAAATACTTCTGTTGCAGTTTGGACTTTTCAAAGGTATTTCATGTATAATTGATTCACCTTGGATATGTGGACGTATTGCTGTCAGCCACAGTCACTGTCAAATACTTCTGTGCTGGCTGTGGTGGTATTTGCCTGCGTCTAGCGTGATGTGCATAAACACGGGTTCCTGTAAACATGACTCAGTTTCCTGACCAGTTGATGACAGGGTTTGAAAAATGTAAATTTCCCGGGCAGATAGTCACATTTTTCACAGCTTTTCCACTATATGTATAATTTCCCTCCAAATGGTCAAGTTTTCCCTCAATGACGCAACTTTCCTGGGAAGGAGGGCTTATTATATTCGGACTAAACAAACGGCTTCAGTTCACCTATTGGATTACACGCTTTTTTTTTTTTTTAAATTACATTATATCCTTCGTACCTACTTTGTATTTACGGAATAAAGCGTGTAATCCAGTGGGTGCACGAGCCGGTTTAGTTTCGTCGAATATAATAGCTTGAAGGAGCTTCCCAAATAAACCATTTTTCAAGCCATGGGTTGCAGAAACACTGTGAATACAACACCCTATTCACAACCTATACAGCTTTATTTCCATCAAGGTTGTTGATTCAAAACCTGTTCAGATTATGGAAACACCCAGGAAGTGATTTTGCTCACAACTCGAGTGGCTGGCTATCGCTCATGAAGACAGCCACAGATTTGAGAGTAAGATGAGATCAAAAAATGATTTATCATAAGGTGACAAAATTCGAACTGTGACCCATCTGGCCTACCTTTTCTGACATACTTAGAAATTTGGAAATCCTTTGTGGAATAAACCATTGTTTTCATTAAGGTTTCTGAATTCATAAATGGATACAAGGGAAGGGGTCACCTTTCCAAAACACCCGCATTTTCAGAACCATTGGGGAAATTGCAGTGTGCCATGTTAAGTATACAAATAACTTGCTATTTGCTATGTTTATGTACTTCCAAGAAAAAACTTTATTTATAAAACTAAATACAACCTATGCCAAAAAGTTAAGACGATTTTTGTTTATTTGTCTTTTTCTCATTAACTTGTAGTCTTGATGAATATGTCCACTACCACACCGAACAGTGGAGTTCATAGTTGAAGGTGATCCATTTAATTTGGCGGGCACTGCAGTTCCTCCTCATCAAAGCTTTATGCCTGTAGTATATAAGATGCATGTTTCCTGAGGCAGCAGCCAGCAAATCTGCTTAAATAATAATGTGGGTAGATTTTCATTAGCAAATGTGTGTATAGCAATTACATACATGGTGTTAGTTTAACGTTAATGTACAGTATTTGCATGGGGCCATGCATGGTCCAGGGGATTGAATGCTCGACCCGCCCACCAAAGGTTGTCAGGTGGATTGTTTTCGCAAAATAGTACTATTATCCCTTGCAATTTTAAACATTTTCAAAGGCTGACTTGGTCAACATTTTATAGCAACCCACAAACAAAAATTCTTTAAATGAAAGTAAAAAATGGTAAATAATGACAATTGAATATCATAAAATGTGAACTGGGTGGTACTGAAAAGCCTGTGCAGATTTCATATTTATAGGAAGATGAAGAGTAATTCTATTTACCATTGCTTTAAATCACTCCACACACAGAAAGACTTCACGTGAGTGAGCTGACTCGCTCTAAATTGATAGATACTATCAATTTAAAGCCACGAGCCAGAATTTTTTTCATATTCAAATGCCATTTTGTCTCTCAATGTGTGGTAGGTCATATCAACAACATATTACAGTTTCTTGTGAAACACAGACACTAAAGCATTTTACTAGGGTCTTGCAGATGCCCTTTACGATGTTTCTAGACCTAAAAAAAAAATCGGATCCTGACTTTATTAGCAAAACAAAGGCATAAAAATCATCACGCTGACAAATACAACGTGTTACCCTACCCCACACTACAGGGGTCTTTACTACACCAATTTGAAAAAATCGCTGATAGTGGCTTAAGCATTGCTGGAAAAATTCAAAAATGTTCAAACGTTCCAAATGATCTATGTCATAGTCATGCCTAGTTGTTGACTTTGAGATCAATCAGCTTTTCCTAACAGGGTTTGCAAAACTGTGATGTATGTGCGAGTGATCAATATTTCACTGTTCATTTCAGTCAACCTGTCTTTTGTCTTAACTGGTCCTACAGCTAGGAAGTAACCTGTACATATATGAGCTGAAAGTAAATTTACTTGACAAAGCCCATTCCTTGTTTTGCATTGACTGTTTCCTTTCTTTCTCATATGTAGTTATTTGCGTAAGATAGCGGTGTATGCTATTTTAGAGCAAAAAGGCAGAGCGGGCTTCCCTCACTTGAGTTACCAGTATGGGGAAACATATGCTGTAATAAAAGCTCAATTAATTCTGGGAACTAGCTTGGATGTAAGTATAGGGAACTTAAATATTGGTAGAAAAGCATGATTTTTATAGCACAGTGCAAGAATTCTGAGTACATACAGTTTAACAGTAGTAAATCGACGTGAGTGCAAGAAGTTGTAAGTGTAATAGATGCTATGGAATCACACCATTAAATTAACTTCCCATAACTTGTGTACAAAATGACTTCTCACCAAAACGGTCAATTTTTCTGCTTTAAAGCGACTGGTTATGTCAAAACTTTTTTTTTTTTGGGAAGATTAGGACCATTACCTTTTCAACAAAAATGAAAAAAGTCATATGGATGAAAGTGATTTTTGAGCTACAGAGCCATCAAAATATTTGCATGTTTTCAAAATGTCCACGCCAAGGTGATGGAACTAGAAATTAAAAATGCAGTTTCCCCAAACTCTCAGAAATTATACAAAAATGGCTCAGACAAACATCTTACCCCAAAGGTTTGTTATATTCACACATTGTGTATTCAAATTTAATTCAAATTCATTTAAAAGACAACAACTTATCAACCATTTTGTGACTCTTCATTTAGACCAAAGTGCAAATTTTGGGATGACAACACTGTTCGGCACTGACGTAGTATGTACAACCTAGTTTATTTAAGTTGGTGTGATTCAATATGTTACATCGTGTGTTGCCATGTTTAGGATGACAGCATATATTTTTATGGTCCACAGTTCACATAATTTGTGTACTATACAGTGTAACCCAGTGTAAATCGCGATGTGAATGCAAGAGGGCGGTTTTTCAACACTTCGTGCACTGGCAGTCACCAGGGAAGATTGTAATATACACATCCATTTTCCTGGCAAACGACTTTGAAACTTTCAAGGTTTGTTGTGTTGTTTGAAGGTCTTCGAAGAATTACTATTGTGTGCAGATCCCCAGGAGACAGATGAAACTGCTGAACAGTGCAAAGTGTAAGAACAAGGGAGAAGAGGTACGGGGGAGAAATAAGACTGTTAAAGATACATGGGCCGCTCGCTAATAGCTCGTCCCCAGGGACCCCAGATTTTTACTGGAAGTGGTCAAAATTTTGGTATCAAAAGAAAACTACTATTTTTCTCATTTACCCTGTGAAATCTTAGGGCTAAAGGATGTTTGGTTTGAATGGTATGAGCGAAAATGTGCCCCTTTTTGGTCGACCAATATTAATTTTACACAGTACTCAAAACGGGTTGAATATCGGCGCGAAACTTTACAGATGTTGTTTTGGGATGAAGGCCATTCTATCAAGATGAAAAACTTACAGACTTAAATCGGGCCATTCTCCTTTAAATTAAAATTTGATTCACACACAACCAAATTTCTGGTTTTGGTGGATGTGCAACCATGGTGAAAGCAAGTAATTATTTTTCTATAATCCCACTGAGTTTTGAACTACAGACCACCTGCACCAAAGACGAAGACCCTAATCAATGTGCCATGCTCCTCATGTCAGAAAAATGACAACAATAAAAGCAATAGAAAATGATTTGTATTTACCAAGTAGTGCATAAATGCTGTTCTCTATTGCTGTTTTCTACTGGCTCATATTACATGTGACAGAACTAAAATTCATGCATTCTAATTGTCATTTGATAGGCAATGTGCCATGTTCCTCATGTCAGAAAAATGACACCAATTGAGGCAATAGAAAACGGTTTGTATTGCCAAGCAGTGCATAAATGTTGTTCTCTATTGCCTCATCACATGTGACAGAACTAATTGTCATTTGTTATTCTAATTGTCATTTGATCAATCAATGTGCCCCATTCCTCATGTCAGAAAAATGACCCCATTTGAGGCAATAAAAAAAGTTTGTATATACCAAGCAGTGATAACTGCTGTTCTCTATTGCCTCATATCCCATATGTAAAAGCCAATGAAATTGCTTGATTATTCCTATTGTGTTGATGAATCATTAAAGTTAACCGTGTTTTGTGTTGCTCTGTGTTATCTCTATTTTTCAGATTTTTTCATATAACCAGAGGCTTCATAGAACACACTGCAATCCCTGCCTTTATCTATTTATTTTCAACAAGTTTGACAAATCTCCTTGCGGTCATCTCTTGTACTGGGGAAGAGTATCCTTTGTATTTTTGGATGCAAATGAACATCCTCGGCCGAACTCTATTCTAACTTTGAACATGATCATAATCCTTGAGTCAGAATCAAGCAAATGCATTGCCATGTCTCACGTTTTTGGTTGTGTTTGCATACATCTAAATTTATATAGTCCTGTGAGTGTAGCAAGTCGCATCTGTATGCCTGCCTTATTACAATTACTTTGGTCTTCCCTTGCGTCGGGCTCTTGAAATGTGTTCTTCAGGGGACTGTTTTGCCTGACGAACCATTTTCAAAGATCCACTGACCAAAGACTTGTTGGCATAAGAGTATGTTTGATGGGAATTGGTGACAAATGGCATATATAACTCCCTCATATTCCATGTCGATAATAACACATGGCATGCATCATCTTTTGGTGGCACAGATGACACCCAAAACTAATATAACAACAAATTTCTATTCAGGCGACCCCTGGCGACGTCATACCTCTGACGTCACCGGCGACCCCATCATGCTCGTCCTCGTTCCCTTTGGGGCTCTATCAGACCGGTGAGATTTATCTGTTAGCTCCCCGATTCGAGTAGAAATTCAAAGTTTTGGCTGGTATTTGTTCTGCCAGGACTAGGGTGAAAACTCTAAGTTTCCCGTTAGCTATGTCCTGAGTCCCTTTTTAGGATTTAGCATATACCCCTAACAAGGCCGAGAAGCAATTAGTAAAAGCAACTAAAAACGTGGTAACCGGTCGGAAAATGTTTTCGTTGCATCTCGCCAGTCAACAACTATTTTTGGTCGCGCAAATGAGCTCTCATTGGCCCTCATTGCATCTGGGGGGCTCTTAACGTAAAATGGACGCGATGTTTTCCTCGTTGCATTTAGTGGGGGGGCCGCTTTACGGAAATGACGCGATGTTCCTCGTTGCATTTGGGCGTCTTTATTACGAAAATGACGCGATGTTCCTCTTTGCATTTGGGCCGTCATTCCCAGGAATGATGCGATGCTTTTCACTCTCAAATGTCCTGCCTTTCGGACGTTTGCCCGCAGAAGGCGCAATGCTTTTCATCAGGCGGGTGCACGGTGTACAAATGCCCATAAACAATTTCGATTTCGATGGGGAATAGCGCCAACACTTTCTCAAGCTATTTTTTTAATTATGCATAAACCGTATTCATGACGTAACCGGAGCATGACGTAGCTTAATAGCGCGCCACTCACGACTATGATGTAGCGTAATAGCGCCTCTCACTACTGGAACTATAAGCTACAATTTCATGCAGATCGTGTGCAGTACGCATCCATTATTTATTTATTATTTATTTATTTTATTATCCCTGTTTTAATTATGCATTCGCACCGATGTTTCTCGTTGCATTGGGACGTCTTTTCCGGAAAATGGCGCAATGATTTTTTCGTTGCATTAGGGCCGTCTTCCGGGAAAATGATGTCGATGTTTCTTGCATCTGGGACCGTCTTCTCTTCCTGGAAAATGACGCTATGTTTTCGTTGCATCTGGCCGTTATTGACTTTACGCTACTATTATTCCTGTGCCGGTAAAAACGCCCGAGATGCAATGAAACGCAGGATTTGGCTCTCGTTGCATCTGGCCGTTAAAAAAAAAATAGATTGCCCTTCTTTGCATTTGGGCCGTCGGCCGCAAAACGACCCGTTCCGGGTTAGGGTGGTTTAATGCAGCTCTCCTGGCGAGATAGTCCGTCCCTTTAACAAATTTGGTCTTTTTATAATCCATTTTTTAAATATACTACTAATAAAATTCCATTACTCGAAGGTGTATTTATTTTAAACTGGGCAGGTCCGTCACTTTGACTATAATCAGTGTTCAGGGTCACAGTTTCTATCTCCAATTCTCTTGTGGTACCGTTCCAGATTTGTGTCCGCAAAGCTAATCCGATTGAGTGGCCAGCCATTTCTTTAGAAGTTAATCTTTATTTAGTTAAATCGATTTATTTCTTTGTAAGGCGTTCTGTAGAATTTAGTTACGTGATCTAGCAGGCCCATTGTGCCAGCGTCTCTATGGCTAGACTCGATAATTAATTCCTCCAAACGCCCACCTTGAAGCAGGTCCATTACCTAACCCTAGTAATTTGGGGGGCCCCCTCTTCTTTGTTTTGGTCTTGTTGTATTCTTCTCCTTTGTCCTTCTCTTGATGGACTGTCTTTGTTGTAACTATGGTCCCTTCGAGAAGGACAATTAACTGATTTACTTGAGTGTATCGTGCAATGCTTATCGCTTTTCAATGACCAAGCACTGCCTCTGTGGGGGGATGGCCCGCTCATTTTGTTTTGAGTGGGATCCCACCCCTTGCGGGCGCCCTTTGATTGTGTACTAGGGAATCCCCTTGCCTATCTTACCGTGTAGGACTGGCGGGGATTCACTGGGATATGATCGACAGCGAGCGGGAGTTCTCTCGTGGACTTCCCATAAGCAAGTCGGCACGGCGCGATGCTACGTCGGAGAAGGCGGCGGCGTGTGGTGCTCCCCCGACACTGCAGGGGCTTCGGGTCCCGTTGTTGGCCACAACCAACACCACCGTGGCGGCTTCGGCTGCCAGCGCTCCTACTGGGATCGCCCTCCGGGCTTGAACCCCGCCGTGTGAGCGCACTTGAAGCTGCCTCAGTCCAAGCCGTATGGGATAGAGGCGGCTTCAGGCCTGGCTACCCCTCGCCCTTCGGGGCTTAAAGCTCACGGCCTGGGCTGGTCTGTCCCTTTCGGGGGAGGCGCTGCCTCAGGAGCCGCCTAGGTCCCTCGGACCGGGGTGGCTCTCGAGCCTCTCGGCTGAGCCTCCCCCTTCCGGGGCTGGATGTTTCGCCAGGCTGAGGTTGGCCGCTCTCTCTCCCTTCGGGATGATGCCTCCTCCGGTGTCATGCGACTGCACCGGCAATGCTGTAGCAGTGCTTCGCCCGCCGGACCTCCAGGGCTGGTGTCGGGCTTGAGAACTGGTCCGGCGTCGGTCATCCGCGACTCCCTACAGGGAGTTGCGGTGGCACCAACCCTGTCTTGGTTCGGGGCTTCCCCCCGGCGGGCACTTGCTGCTCGATGCGGATGCTCTGGTCCGGCGCAGGCGGGTCATTTTTTGCGCCCACCCAGGCCTGCGGGGTTGGTACCCGGCGTGATGACGATCGTGTGTGGTAACCCTGCTGGTCACCTCGTGTCACGCCGTGGTCACCCCGCAGTCTTGCTGGCGCCTAACGCTGTAAACTTCCGCCCCTGCCTGGCGGCCGGGATCTCTCCACTGGGATGGGGCGCAGCTGGGGTGTGGTCGGGGGAGATGGGGTCTCTGGTACCACCCCGACCTCAGCCCCGCAGCTCCCCTCGCCCCGCAGCGGGGCGGGTGGTCCGGTTCCCGCGGATGGGGAGAGCGGGGTGGGGGGTTGCTTCCTCTGAGGTGAGAGAGACGAGTAACAGTGTGCTGGCAGGCGCGAGGTGTGGGAGAGAGGAGCTGGGGCGGCCGCGTCTTGTTCCGGGGGTCCCCCGATTTCTTTCTTTTCCCCCCGTGGTTACCAACCATGGGTTGCAACAAGTGTGGGGTGGGGCAGGCATTATCCCTGTGGGTCATGGCACATATCCTGGGTCCAACCTAGGGCAGATAAGGCAGCTGGGCGTACGGGGCAGCAGTAGCACAGGGTTTGGCTTCGGGGTGCGGCCCTGGCTCGGGGTTTTGCCACACCGCCTCCACCAGGCTTCGGGTACCCCTCGACCGCGGGGTACGCTAGGGGTGTTGCACCTCATGTGTATCCCCCGCATTGCCTTTCGGCGTAGCGTGCCCCGATGGCTTTTCCATGGCTTCTACTCGGGAGTGGCGGCAGGGTACCGCCCTGGTCTGTTCCCGCGACTCAGCCTGTGTGACGAGGCTCACAGCCTGCCGCGTCGCAGCTCTGTTTTTGCGCAAGCCATCAATCCTGTTCCCCCCCTCCAGTCCCCCCTCTCCCGTGGGCTGCGTCCATAGTAGTGGGTAACTCAGGCACCGAGAGACTCGGACTCCGTCGGCGCCTCTGCGATGATGGTCCGGAGGATTCAGGTTCGGGGGTGCGGAGAGGCGGCCCAAGAAATCCATCCCCATGGAAGAGCTGGTTAAGCAGGTCTCTGCTTCGCCGTCGGATTCCAAGGCGGTGGGTTTGCTGGATCTTAGTCCTCCGGCCAATGTACGAGATTTCTTTCAGAGGTCTTTAAGGCCTTTGATCTCTCGTGCGGTGAGCAGACGATTTTGGCCCCGACCCAGCGACCCGATTCGTTTGGGTGCTGCGGTGGAGATCTCTGCTCAGGAGCGGGGCGTTGACTCTGTCTGCCTCAGTCCTTCATTGAGAGGTGGACCGGTACCTTGTCCGCCCCGGATAAGGCATGGTCCAGGCGCGAGCGGACAGTTGATCGGGCCCTTCGAGTTCTTTCTGAGGACTACGAGAAACTCTTCACCATGCCGGACCTCGAGGGGAGGCCCCTCTAGCGTCTCCCTTTGGGGGGACGGTCTATAGAGCCTGTCTGCCTTCTCCATTGTTCTGGAGGGTGGAGCTGGCCGACATCGACGGGCGACTTCGGTCGCTTATGCGATGCCTCTTCTTTTCAGCGGACTTTCCTGAACCATTTGGGATTTGCGTGCTAGACCGGGAGTCACCCGAGTTCGCTCGGGTGTCCCTCGCCGCGGGCTTTGGCGTCGCAGTTGTTGGATGTTGCCATGGCTCTTGCATCGCGCACTTTGGTGTTGGCGGCGCAAGAACGTCTGGCGCACCTATCAGCCTCTTCCTCCGCGCCTCTGGCCGACATCCCTCAACAGGGTTTCCCGTCGGGTCTTCTTTGTTCGGACGATCTGAATCTGCTATTGCGCAGCGTGCAACTCTGATTACGAAGGAGAAGACCCTTGAGGGCTGGGCTCACCTCGTCCCAAGGTCATGTGAAGGGCAAGGCTGCCACCTCCGCCCGAATATAAGAAGAAGAAGCGTTTCTTCTAAGAGGTACTCACCAAGCCCTCTCTTGGCCACAACAGCCTCCCGATCCCTCCCACCTCTCCTCTTTGTTTTCTCCCTCTTCGTCCTCCCAGTCTCTAAGGCGGCCTCCGGGACGTCTGGGGCAATCGGAGCGTGGCAAGGGGAAGAGCCAGGCCCTCCAGATTCTCGCAAGGAGTCCTGGCGTTTTGACGGGGTATCGGCCTCGCTGTTCCAGGGCCTTTGCCCACGGAACTTTCCGCCGGGGGGGGTTGACCTACCAACCCCACCGCCCGTTTGTTGTTAGGTTCGTCTGCTTAACTCAAATATCAGCATCGGCTGGCGGGAAACTCGTTCATCGATTGCTGGGTGAGTAGTGTATTCTCCGACGGTACCGTCTGGAGTTCAAGCTTCTCCACCCCGTCATTCTGTCGGGAAGGTCACGCGGCTCCCCGCATTTTCAGAGATGCGTCAGGTACAGTCATTGCTAAGAGTAGTAGACCTTCGACGGCAAGCAGCAATCGTTCCGATCCCCTCATTCCGAGGGGGGCTTTTGGTCGAGCTTCTTCCTAGCTCCCAAAAAGACGGGCGATTGGCGACCGATTCTCAATGTGCAGCCGCTCAACGTCTTCATCAAACCGCAAAAAATTTCGGATGGAGACTTGTTGGCCCATGCTCTCCTCTCCGTTGCCCAATCAAAATTGTTGGGCCACATCTCTGGATCTCAATACACCTACCTCGCACATCCCAATCGAACAGGGAGAACCAATTCTGTTAAGCTTCAGATAGAACAAAAGCGCGACCAGTTCCGGTGTCTCCCGGGTCGCCTGTCCACGGCGCCACAAGTTTTCACATCCGTGTGGTCAGGCTGTTGGCACGGTTCTCAGACGGCAGGGGATCAAACTTTTTATCTATCTGGACGATTGGTTGATCTACAGCCCTACGAGGGACCTCGCTCTCTCCCCCACCCAGTTGGTGGTGCAGGAGGTCACAAATTGGGGTTCATCGTGAACCTATCGAAATCCAACTAAGAGCCGGCCCAGTTCCCAGTTTTTTTCTGGGAGCGCAGTTTGATCTTCGCAATGGCCCGTGTATTTCCCAACGAAGGAGCGTGTACAATGTCATTCAATGCGCTATGCTCCTTTCCGGGGTCAGACGAGCTTGTGCTTTGGCTGGGCTCCGTGTTCGGTCTCATGGCCACCTTGTGGACAGCGTGCCTTACTGTCGGCATCGCATGCGCCCCAATCCAGCTGCACCTTCTGGAGCACTATCGTCCGGCAACGAACATCGTGGACCGCCTGGTCTCGATGACTGCCATTGTGAGGGACGCTCTGTCTTGGTGGAGGTTTGCCCAGCACTCTCCTTCCATGGCGTGGTGTTCCCGCCTCCTCAGCCCTCCTGTTCTTACCACAGATGCGTCTGGGCCTGGGCTGGGCGGTCACATTCGAGACGAGACAGTTTTGGGTCGCTGGTCGGCCTCGGAACAGTCTCTTCACATCATGTTCCCTGGACTGAAGGCGGTGGAGATTTTTATCTCCGCATCATTTCCAGGACTTTGTTGGCCGGTTGCTAGATCCTCATCAGATCCGAAAACACCACGGTGGTGTCGTATATCAAACAACCGGCAGGGGCGAACTAGACAGCCACCCACTCTGGCCTCCACACGAGGCTTCTGATCGAGTGGTGCATAGAGAGAGGGGTCCCGTTAACAGCTGTTCCACATTCCGGGCGTTCTCATGTCACCAACCACCAACCTCGGGACTGTCTATCCAGGGGTGGTACCCAGCTCTCTGGAGTGTTCCCGGTCTCAAATCGGGTACGTCAACAGATCTTCTTCCGGGTCCTCCGATCGCCCGCCGATAGATCTGTTTGCGTCCACCTCCGCCAGAAATGCCAAGCTTCCTACGTACTGCTCTCTGGTACGAGATCCCGGAGCGTGGGCGTTGGATGCTTTTCCTTCCCTGGACTGGTCGGGATGAAGGCTTACGCCTGCCCCCCGATCCCACTCATCCACGAGTGGTAGACATTGTCGGAAGGTCGACTGCGAGTAAATACTTGTGGGCCCCTTCTTGGCCTCGTCATCCGTTGTTTCGTCCGCTGGTGAACAGGGACACCGCGGACGCTCCCCCCTCGGGACTCATAAGTCTCTTTGGGAGAAATCCTGCGGATGTCCAGGATCTGGTTGCGCTTTTCACTTGACAAGCTTGGGGGGGCTGGCTGTCAGGAAGCTTTTCCAGACGCAAGGCCTTTCCCGTGACGCTGCCGATCTGGCGGCAGGGTTGGCGACGATCCACACACGTCACTTATTTTGACGATGGCGGTCTTCGCGAAGTGGTGGCTGGACGGAAAAAAAATTGTCCGCCACTTCCTCTGTCGCCAGATTCGCAGACTTCCTGAATTTTATTCAGTAGTGGTTAGACACGACCACAATCAGAATTACAGTCGGTCGGTTAGTTTCTATATATCACCGAGGTACGGTCCCTGGGGCGCTGTACGAGTGTGAGTCTTTGAATCGCCTCTTTACTACTTGGCATGTTTTTATACAGGCCGCCAACGAGGCCATTATGCCTGGGTGGGGACTTTTTTGCCAACCGCCCTAACGGAGTTTGACAGGTGTACCGTAGAGCCGATGGGTTTCCGCCAGTCTGCCGCCGTACGGTTCCAAAACTATTTTCCTAATGGCGATGGCGTCAGGCCGGCGCCTCAGAATTACACGCACTGTCGGTGGGAACTTTATAGTGTTTGGACGTTTCGGTGTAACCCTCCAGTTCCGCCACGGGTGGCATTCAGAAAAATGAACGACCTGGACTTCAGGGCCCCGCAGTTCTTACCGGAATGTCAAGTAAGGTTCTCCGTACGGGAGGACTCCGACTGGGTGGTAAGGGTTAAGGGCCCTCTTAAATATTACCTCTCCCGTACGAAGGCCCTTTCGTGGTAGGGTTTAGAGCATCGTTGGTGATACACGACCTCCTCATACGGCTGCCTCGAAAGAGACTTGAACGTTGGGTTTTCTGCCAGGTTATCAACCGGCCAATGCGGGAATGCCGGCAAACGTGTGCTACGGCTCATTTCCACAGAGCTGTAGCCAAGTTCTGCTGCCTTTCACCGCGGCTTCCGCCTAGAACAATCATAAATACTGTTGGCTGGCGCTCCATCCCCCAATTCCTTATAACAAAATACATGAAGGATATGAGTCTGGCCCGCCCGGCGGTTTCTCTAGCGCCGTCCTCGAACAGCGTGAGCATGATTAGTTCAAGGTAAGTCGATTCACGGGACTTTAACCGGAATTTTAACTTATATGGTGGACGTGGAGCGAAAGTGGGGCCTACATGTCCTAGGCCTTTATCTTTCGCACTCTGTATCCAAGGGTGGTGCTTACCGCGGTCCGCTCTTTGAAGGGTAGCCCTCGGGTTCGGTCTACGCTTGGGTTTTCTATTAGAATCGTGTTAGTCTCTTTTCGGGCTACAAACCTACTCCGGCCCTATGTCGGTGCTATTGCTAGTCTGGAAAAAAGGGGTTTTCAGTCGAGCAAGTTGTTATTATCGACATTGAAAACCCTAAGGAAGATTTCAAATATGAGGGAGTTGTGTGAAAACAGTATTGTTTTCTTAACTTCCCGTTATTTGGAAATCTCCTTGTTCCATGTCGAGCCCCTTCCCACCCTGAGCCCATGGTTGTCGCCCGAGGGGGGAGCCTATGGGGTTGCGGGAAAGAGACGAGCATGATGATGGGATCAGCCGTTGACGTCAGTGGTATGACGTCACCAGGGATCGCATGGAATAGACATTTTTGTAATAAGTTTTGGGGGGTCATCTTGTGCACAATCCAATACAATACAGCGGGATTTATAACGCGCCTAAATACCAA
>JAMKCH010040667.1:0-35707 GCA_023653785.1 Ophioderma brevispina | reverse complement strand
TATATGTAATCCATGGTTAGCTTAAGCTTTTCCTCCATACCAAATTTTCCAAATAGTCAGATCATGACATATTCTTTAAAAACGAAGGCCACTATTTTTGCATAATTGAAGTAAACTCTTGACATGGTAATCAACCATATGAGAATCTAAATCGATTGTTCCTCATCGTTGTTCATAAGTCCTTGGAACACCTGTTAATATTGGCAGTTATGAAGGAGATATAGGCTTGAAACGCATTGTAACTAGAACTTTCTTTCCCCCTCCCATCGCCCTCCCAATCATTGTTGAGAATAATATGGTGCGAGATTGCCCAAGTGGTTCGTGCTCATGCACATTGAAGTGAGGGGGCGGGAAACCAAATCTGCAACGTGTTCTCAACAATTTTGGGAAAACAAGATTGTATTATTGAGTGGCACATCATGCTTATACAAATCATCAATATTAGAAATCGTGTTGAGTCATTAACTAGTGTAATCCTTCAGTAATGTGTTTTAGCATTAAAATCACCCATAACAGATCAATGACCCATGGATGAGAATTTTACAATGTCGTTTTCATCAAGTAAAATATCATCTCTTTGATGACTAAAGATGACCATGGGGACTAATTAAATAGCACAGATAAAAATGGTCATTTGGAGTTCCAAAAAATTTGTTAGTTATTCCTTCAACCACTGGACTTCAAATTTGTTTTGTTTTAAGAATTCTTCCCTTTAAGTAATTTGAAGCGCTAACACAACTGCAAGACCACCAAAGTGACGTGTTGATTTATTATATTTAGGCCTTACATTTTGAACAAAGTGATAACCCTCAATCATTTATATCAGTACGTATTTAGCAATGATTTTCACATAAACATATAATATCTAATTTTTAAGGCTTTCATGACTTCAGGAAATCTAATTTTTGATATTCTATTTCCTTAAATACGTGAATGTAAGGAGTCTATATTCCATACTCCCTAAGGCAAGTGATGAATTGATATAACGATGACCTATTAAAGATGGTAAAAATATTCAAGTATTGGTACAGTTGTACAATCTGTACAGTTATAGAGTTAATAACCTTAATGTTCAGGGTTGCGGTTCCTTTTTAATACGCTCAACCCTAACATAAGTTCGAACTTATAGCATAATTGCTACAAACAATCAGCGCCGCTCTGACGATAAATGGTATCCATCTTCTGCGAGTAATTGGGTCTTGCAAGTCCCTTACACCAAAGTACTATTGTCACAGAAGACACATTAGGATGGATGGCTCTTTCATACTCCTCTTCATTAAGGCATTAGTGATTCCATTTTTGAGTCCAGCCAAAATTATCAAAACGCGGAAGTCCCCAAGAGATACCACAAACCTTAGATTGGATAATCACGCACAAAATGTGCAATGAAGTGTTTTTAAGAGACATTTTCTGTAAAATCGACCCACGGGTGCAGCCCGAAAAAAATAGATTTTCTTCATATTTTAACATGGAAGGGTCCTTGATCAAAGTAAACCAAATATGGACAATTATTTAACTCATCGACCCTGGTTGCCAAGGTTACGACCAAAACACTTATTTTCTATATTTCCAATTTCGCCCTTTTTTTAGACTTGAAAATGCCTGAATTGAAATGCCACCACCATCAATGAAACATACACTAACATAACATCATAAACAATTTATTATATCTATAAACCTAAAAATCCTTTAAACTTTTTCAAATTATTCAAATTCACACCGATTTTACAGATGGCTGTGTTTGGAAGATGACCATTATCCAAAGTGGGGTGCTTTTTTGCAGAATTTTTGGATTGCCTGAAAATGGACAGTTTTTAATAAGTCATAAATTATTCCAATTTAACCGCTTGTTGTATAGTATGTGCTTAAGGTGAGGTACAATGAATGTTGGTCTATGTTCACAATTAAAAAAACTGGTGGTATGCAGCATTAAGGCAGTGTTGTCAGGAAAACTGCCTTTTGGCAGGAATTCTACATAGCCTGTCAGGACTTAAAAATAGCAATTTACCACTAATTTTGTATATAAGTGTTCTACAGAGGCAAAGAGGATGGAAAACTCATTCAATAAAATCTCTAGCTTACTCAAAAGGTTTTTGTACCACCCATATTGAAAAGGTGTTGCCAGAATATACTGGTGAAACACTATGTTTGAAAAAACAACACTATTTTCATGATATTTTAAACACTTCAAATAACTATGCTTTTTTCACACACCTTTATTCTTTAAGTTCTGAAAGTGAACATTATTAATTTTGTTTAAATATTATTCCAGAGCTTGGGTACCGTGCAAAATCTTAGTTTAGAGAGGATGGTAATCTACCTGCATAAAGCATCTTTCACAAAATGTTATAGTTTGTGTCCACAAACGGACACTTGCAGCTTTGAGTTTTAGCTCCAATGTATTTATACTTACTTATCTTCATTTTGGGTAAAAACTGCATTGTTCAGCTTATCGAAGTTGCCAGCTCACATACATTGCGTGCTCTTGGATTGTGTCTACATGATATCGGAATAACGCTTTAATGAGGCAAAGGCCATTCTAGTGTGGTAGATTGAAATAGAACCATAACCTTCAGTTTTAGATGCACAGAACTTGTCCGAACAAAACTGGCGCTGATTGTTTGTTTGAAGTTTTGAACGACTTGTAAAAAAAATCATTTAGTCAAGCCTGCCTTTTAGTTCATGTACAAATTAGTCTTATATATTTTAACTGTTGAAATTCAGAGTGCCCTTCCCATGTGAAAAGAGTACCCATACAAAAAACTAGAATTTCGTGTTTCTCGGGGTTTTCGAGCTCCTATATTGTTAAGAATATAAGCGGTGGGGCTGCCTCATGACCTTTGAACCTTTGGCATATGACCTTTGACCTCATCAACATATGAGGGATCTCATGTGCACCTATGAACCCACTTTTATGGTTCCAATTGAACTTCCAACTTTTCCATCGAGGTGATTTTACATTTCATTTCAGCCTATTTTTCAACTTGACCCTCACATGACCTTTGCATTGACACTGACCTTTGACTCATCAACATATGAGTGATCCCTTGGTTCCCTATGAACAAGTTTGGTTTTCCAAGTGAACTGCAAAACTTTTCAATTGAGTCAATTTACATTTTAAGCCTATTTTTCAATTTGACCTCATATGACCTTTGATTTGACCTTGGCACATGACCTTGTGAATCCTCAACCACATATGATGGATCCCATGGTGCAGCACCTATGACACAGTTTGGTTTCCAATGAATTCCAACTTTTTCAAGCTGAGGTCAAGTTTAAAAAAAAACACACAAAAAAACTAAAAAATTAAAAAAAAACATACCATACACACACACAACAGAATGCCAAGTGGGTCTATCTCATCTAAGATGGCGCCCACAAAAATGCTGAAAACCTAACTACCAGCGCCCATCGCGATTTAATACCTTTTATGACGTTTTGTCCTTTAATTTTCCCCATTGCATTTCAACTCCTTAACAACCGGTTTTTGACCGATAAACTTAGTTTATAAGAATCCTGAAAACAATGTTTTTTGACTGATATTGGTTAAACTATCAAACTTTCGATATCAATTCCGATAGGCAAGTTTCTTTTTTAAACCCTGTTTGTCGATCAAAACAGGTTAAACTAGTTTTATTTAAAAAAATAGTCATTTCGAATCGATAAACGTGGTATATTTTTATTTAAAAAACCCAGGTTTATATCAATCGAAACCGGGTTTAGTGTGGTTTATTTATTATCGCAAAATTTGTTTATCTTTGGTGCAAACTACGTGGCCATAGGTAGGTATGACGTACAGTCCCACTAGAAGAGAAAGACATTTGCTTTTCATCTGATTAAGCAGGCCGAGAAAACTAAGTTTATCAAAAGATTTTCTTTCAAATCATAACCTGTGTGTCGAAAAAAAACAGGCTTTAACTGCCTCTAATGCAAAGCGTCAAACTTTCACACTTTTAGAGTGGACACAGAAAAAAGGGTCAGCCCCCCCCCCCCCCCCAAAAAAATCATTTGGTTCAAATTGTACCCATGAAAATTTACAAGATTATATAATTTTATCACCTTTCAACTATTTTTTTTAATTTTACTCTTGATAATTTCAATTATGATATTTTAAGTATCAGTTTGTAAAATATCAGAGGAATTTAGACCAATAATACTCTCTGAAAGGTGTGAAATTTCACTCTTTTGCACTTGAGGGTAGCAAGATTACAGAAAAAAACATGTTTTTTAATAAAAACCGGTTCGTGAATCCGATGAACTAGTTTATTAATGAAAAACCTAGCTTTTCAATCAATACTCTGGGTTTTGAAATTGAAAAACTAGCTTCATCAAATAAGGATACTGATGGGCGGGGTCGGGGTATTGAATGTGTGAGTCATAATAGGTCAGTGTTCTCATCCTCCTGAGCATTTCAAAACCTTGGCATCACAATCCATATGTTATTGAACACTGTCAAAATTTCCCAAGGTAGGTATTTTGGGCAACATTTTAGGGAGGGTGTAGGTGGGGGATAGGATGGCGAGTTTTGAGTGGGTGGGTTCGTGAGAACTTGGTGTTCTACCACAGGTCCTTTAGATGTAGTCAAAAGAGGTTGATTTTTTCCCTGAGCTTGTCATAAACCTAAGCATCACATTCACATGTTTATTGAAAACTTGTCTAATTTTCCCTATAGGTAGGTATTTTGAGGAACTTTTTGAGGGAGTGGGTCCGTAGGGGTTAAGGATGGGTGGTGGTTTGAGGGGGTGCGTGGGTGGGTGAAACTTGGTGGCTTATCCCATTATTTGTATAGAGTCAAGAGGCTGGTGTTCTCCATAGCATGTCAAAACATAAGCATCACGTCCATATGCCATTGAAAACTTTACTAAGGTAGGTAATTTGGGGATTTTTTGGGGGGAGGTGTAAGGATTGGTGGGGCTTTGAGTGTGTTGGGTGGGGTGGTGGGAGAATCCGGTGGGTTGGGTGTGGGACGTGAGAGTTGCCTTGGTAGAGGACATCCCATAATGAAATATTGCTGTGGGTTATAATTCACCTATGCTTTGGTTGCTCATGTATCTATTTGTATTGTAGTTCGAGTTATGGGGGGGCGGGCGGCAGGCTGCTAGTCTGTGATGGAGTGGGGTTGTTAACAGGTACCACTGTTGCCCCTGTCATGCTGCTACAAGTAAAAAGAACCAAAAATAAGGTTCACAGGTTAAATATTGAAACCTTCTTAAATTTAGACAAATGCATTATTTTGTTTAACTGCCTAGTTTCATTTTAAATGGAAAAGTACAAAACTTCTGGCAACATACTTCATATACACCAAAGCCCCAAATTATTTTATTCTACACAAGTACCATCACCCTTCTTGTCTACCTTTAAAAAAAAATTCCTGCCCTGGGACAGAGCACCTGGGAGTTTATGTCAAATTGAAAACATGATTTTTTACAACAAAAATATTTGGTTAATAATTTTAAAAAAAAAAACCCCTTTAAAATAATGTTATCTTCCAAATGAAACACCCGGCAATGTTTCTGGCCTTGGTTTTGAAAAAGCAAAAATCCAGCATCATTTGTATTTACTTAGTGAATTATTGTTAATTTTCTTAGTAATTACGTGGCATTACATCCAAATTTGGTCTTTTTTAAGGGTTCGGAAAACTGTAAAATGTGCAATACATGTGACAAATCTGTGGTGTTGCCATTTATCAAGGGGCGAGGTGTGGAAATAAGTGTCAAAAATTTACAAGTACCGACCGACCTAGACCTATCATACACGAACTTGAAGAAAATCCATCATTTTTTAAGGTCTGCAACTTTTTTCATTTCGGTCGATTTTACAGAAAGAAAATGTTCTTAATTATTGCACATCAAGGATGAGCACTGCTTACATCATTGAGTGAACTGCTGGAATAACAAGACAGTCTGGGGCAAAAATGAAAGATTTCTGTAGAAAACAGATCCAACTTCTGGAATGGGGCTATGCTGGGATTACGTTACGTCAGCACTGGAACCAGTCGATTTTGGGATACACACCTTGAAGTGAGAGGTTCCCGACGACAAGTAAGATGGTTTGCGCGTACGTTCTAGTTCGTTAGATCTAAAGCGGGGACTGAGTCATGACTTTTATGACGCGCAGGTTTGGAAGTCGTGGGGAAATTGTGCGATATTGGTGTGATGATTAGTTTGGCGAAGCAGATGTGGCATTATTCGGGGAACAGATGTTGCCTGTGCATAAGTCATTCCAGGATTACTACATGTAGGTGTTGGCGATATTGTAGTAAAGTGCCAGCGTTAGAGTTGACTTTCTGTGAATATCTTGGTGTCCAAGGTGCGCACTGGGAATCAAAAGGAATCGGAAGAGAATTGTCATCAACTGGTAGAATGTTGGATGAGTGACATGATCGGTAGCATGACAAGCTAATGTTGGTGCACAGGCTCTTTGTTTAGAATTTTTTCCGCTGACGCCAGTGCTTGACACGGGGACAAAGTCATCAGCAGACCACTACAAGTGGAGTTCTCTTTGCCTCATACAGGTCATCCCGAGCGTTACTCATACGAGATTCAGAATCAGATAACTTTTTCTGAAGTTGGGAAATTTGTTTGTCCTTCTCAGCTAGTGAGTTATCTGCGCGAAAACTTGGGTTTGTACAGATTCAAGCTTGTGAGCAAGATCATTAATTGAGTCCATTCATATGCTGCCGATCCTTTAATTGTTTATCGATATCCATGCGCAGCTTATGTATCTGGTTACCAGGGTTGTTACCTTTTATGATTTACGAAAGCGTTCAATGTTAAGAATTTTAGTCAGTTTTTCAGTACGTTAAAAATGAAGTGGGGGCGGGATCATAACAGTTTTCTCTGCTGAAAGAAGCCGATCAAGGAGATTTTTTTTTCCAACTTTCTGATGCCTGATGGCATGCTGAATGTGATTGCTTATCAGTAATAACATCGCCCTTCTCAGGGCCAATGCGGCAAGGTGTTTGCGATGAGTACCAGTAGTGTGTGTTCAGTGCCTGTTTGGACCATACAATCACTTACATAATGCAGTCTGTGATGCTGGTTGGAATGAGAAGAAGGAATCGCCTTGTTCAGATGAGTAGTAATATCCAGTCTCTATCAACACATGAAAAAATGAAAATTACGTGTGTAGACGCACGGAACATAACATTGGTAATCTGGCAGCGGGGTTTTTTGGGGGACATCATAGGGTAACCATAATGAGCAGCTGTTACACTGGATCCTATATTCATGGGCGCCAAGTTCAATGCTATAAACAACTTGAATTTATAAACAGACTCAGATACATGGTCAACATCATTTGGTTTGGTTAATGCAGAAGCTTCACTTAATATCCTTGTTATTTCACAAGCATTAAACTCTCCCCAGAGTAACATAGTAATTCAATGACAAACGGTCTCATCATTAACATATACCCGAAGATGTTTGTAAATCAATCCCAAGAGATTCGAGGAAATTGCGTTGGCTTGTTTGAGAGTTTCAAAGCCTTGATGACATGAACCGGCATATTTATTTTGTGCTTGCTTGAGCCATACTCCACTGAAGAAAAAGCCCAGTTGATCTCCCAACTGCAACAGCATAACAAAGTGTCCGCCTTTTTCTTACCATTCCAGGTGTTGCGGGAATGTAAAAAAACACAGTAAAACAAATAAAATTACTGCTCGCGTTACGAATACCGTACTGCCGAAATTCACAGTTCATGACAAGTTAGAACGAGTCAATATTCAAATATTACCGCATTACATGTTCACGTGTCCGGTCAACGGCTTTGGTTTAGCAAGATAAAACACTCGCCATCTCGTCAGTGAAGCCAATCAAATAGAGAATAGTGAAGTACTGGATGATCTATACATGTTATTAACCAGATATTCAGCGTAATATCAATGATATAAGATCGAAGAATCTATTATTAAAATATAAAAAAAAAATATCCGAGACCGCAGTCGTGGAACTGCCACGTCAGCGGCCCTATCTGGTTACATGTGGTATAAAGCACTTCGGTGGCATCTTATAGATCACACAATACATAGGCTGAAAAGGGGCCATAATACATTAAAAGCAGAAAGCAATCAGAACCCCAGGAATTTATGTGTAAAAATGGCAAAATTTGCTTCCAGAGTCTTAAATGTTCTTCGAATACAAAATTTCCAAGTAAAGAGCTTTCCTAATTGCCCCTTTCCACAATGATGAAGCAACTAATTATAATTAAGCTTTATAATACTGTGTTGGCAATCTCAAAGCTGTTCCACCAACGCCCTCACACGGGGTATCTCTACTTCCAGCATTATGATCTTATCCCTGAAAGAGTTGTCTACTTGCAGAGGAAACTGTCTTCTGTTACCCTCATGGCCTAAATGAGAAATCTTTGTTGATCTGAAGAGAAAAACCACCAGCAAAATATGACCTAGTGTACAATATTTTTCATCTAACAGTTTCTGTAGCGTGTTTCCTCTAAGGGTTTAGAGCTTAGCCAAGCCCAGGGGGCAACTTGTATTCAAAGCTGGATATGATGCGCGCTCGAGTGAACAAGAAAACGCGTAAAAGGGTCTCTTTTTCCAACAAGCGATGTACGCGCGCGTACATTGATTAGGGGTCAAAAAAAAAACAGCAAAATATGGAAAAAAAAGGAGGTTATGTTTTTCGTAACCCTGAAATTTGGTGATGTACGCGAGATAAAATTATCAAAAAACAGTGTTGTTTTTGAAGTGTAGTAAAGCAACATGAGCAAAGCCAGTAATAAGGGTATATCAAACAATGCATGGCTTACTTGTTTAGGGTGGCAAAACTGACAAAAATGACTTGTTATGTAGCAAAAACGACGAAAATGCTTGTTTAGGGTATGTTTTTAGTCGGTGGAAATACTTGGTTAGGGTGCATTTCGGAAGTACATGTCACGCATCATATCCACCTTTGAATACAATGCAAAGTAAAATAGACCCCTCGGCATGTTAAGACATGATTACGCAATAAAGCGGTAAGCGCGTTACGCACCATTTGTTTGCAAATCTCTTACTCCGATTTGAAATTACCATTTGTTGTTGTTAGGGAAATGTTTACCTTGATACTGTATCGGAGGTTCATAGTTTGACTTTTGCATTCCCGGTGGACACACTGTACTCTGCTTGTTCAGGGAAAATAGGAAAATAACATTTAAACTTAAACTGGATTCAGAGGAATAAAGGCCAAACTCAGGTAGGACTAAACCTGTTTAAACCTGGACTAAAGTAGTCTCCCTTTCAGAATATCATAATATGCTAAAAATTCCCCAAGTACTAGCACCTTGTGGGCTAAAATGGGTGTAAAAGTCAGAGGTTTGTATGTGTTAAGCATTAGGATTTTTGTGGCAATAGACCTTGTGAGGTGAATATTTCCCCAAAAACTGGTGGATTGTGGATTGACTGCAATACACACCCTCTGATCTACCAACTTACCTGATCCAGTTTCAACAGCATGCCATTTCGGAACAACTTTCCATGACAGGGGGCTGCTAACAATCAGTTTTCTTCTGACGTGTGGAAAAGTCTTGGCCATTTGTCATTTATGTTTGCTTTGCTGAGCTGTTGTAGTTAATATGCTTAAGTCGATCACCTTTTTATAACCGATGCTGTGACATTTCGGGTTGTATAATGTATTCAAGAAGTTAGAAAGTCATACAGTATATCGTGTATTCATTTGAAGGGCAATTATTCAGGGCAGTCTACATAACATTTCAAAGGGCAGTCTCAAATGTTTGCCGTAATTTTCTTTTTCAGAATATAGTGTTGTTTATGTAATTGTCAGATCGCTTTAGGTGAGAAAAGAAAAGGATATGCTCTTAAGATTTCAACAAGCCATATAAATAAAACATGTCATCTTCTTGGGAGTTATACCTGTACAAAAGGCTCCAAGATAGCTATTGTTTTTCGTGTGTTCTTAACTAGTCCAAATTTGTGGAAGATGGACGTCCCATCTGCGCCCATGTGATTCCAATGTGTTCGCGTCCGGCCTGTACCCATAGTCGTTCTTAAAATGCTTAGAATGATTCACAGTCTCATGGTGATATCCATACTCTTCGAGCTTGGAATGTGCTTTCCAGCAGTGATGAGCAGTTCGACATGATTAAACTACCTGGCTTGATCCACTCTTGAATTATAGGGAGCAGCGTATCTTCATTACTTGTTCTGCAGTAACAAGCACTTTCTAGAGTCTTTCTCGATTCCACCAAAAACCCACTGACCTGTCAGCAAGAAACAGTCGATCGAATTAAGTTGTTTTTGTTAATGATATCATTCGCCTCAAGAAAACACTTCCCCTATTTTTGGCACATTCACATACACCTTCGTACACTAGCAAAAGGGCCTCGTAACATGCATATAATGCATTCATATCGTTCATACTACTAAAGGTTATGTACTTGAAATGTACTGTAAAATTAAAACTGTAAAAACATGATACATACTTCATTATCATGATTATAATGACTCGGGCACTACCCTAAAATGACAGTATGGTGCGGCGTTGAAAACCCAATTACCTCAGTGAAATATCAGGCCCAGGAAATGCTTCCTTTTAATGTTATGAACAGAAACATCTCAAAATGTTGTAGACCACATAATTAATGAACACACACACTGCCCTATATCAATTTAGTACAAATCGTTGCTTCCAAACGGCTGCACTGAGTAAACTCAAAATTTGTAATCAGAGGTTCTTGGTGGTATGCTTCCGTGTGACAGGGGTGTAAAAAATGCCAAGTTTCCCGGGAATCAAATGGCTACGAAGCGTTAGCGGCTGGAGGGGGGTGTCTGAGGGGGGATGTGCCCCCCTTAGAAGTTGGAGATTTTTGCAAAATAACAGAGTAATCGGCGCTATTTGGTGCAACATTTTTACACTTTTTGAGCGTATAAGAAGCTTAACATTTTCTGGTTAGAGGCCACAAAAGTACCGTAGTTTTATTCCAGTAAAATCGCCGCGAACCTAATTCACCTATAAGGTTCGCACTCAACATTTGCGAGAACCAAAGCAGGTTCACAGTGTTTTCAAGTGCTAAAAACAGAAGTTGTATTTTACTCTACCTACTCCAACTAACACAAGTTTTCTCGTGCCTTCCAACTCCCTTTGACAATGTTTGACACTGGCATCTTTGGTCAATTTTAATTACAAATCGATACAAAGCTTTTTTCGGCCGCATCCTAATAAATTATATGCACTTTCTCATTATTTCTCAGGGATGAAAACATTTTACTATTTTAATCGCATATGAATTAAAATAAAAAAGTACAAGAGATAAGGTAAATTGAAAAATAACAAAATGATTGTCGCAAGCTAAAACTTTAAATTACCTGTCAGCATTTAAAGAAGCTAACACAACCCCTTTCGTCCTTTTCTTCAATGCCTAGTCGGCGGCAAACACAAAGCAATGCAAACCGAATGAGGTCAGTGGGCGTGAAATCCACAACAAAACAAACGCAATGTTCTCTTTGAATTTCTTATTGGACATGGAATAAAGACGAGTCAGTTTTATTTGCTGAGAACGATAACCTGTTCGTATCCTCCAAGTAAATACTGGTCCACTGTGCAACCATGGACAATTTTCTCCCTCTATGACTCAAAGTATGACTTCCGAATAGAATGTAACCAAGCAGAAAAGCATGTGGACGCCATTTTCCCAAGAGTAGAGATCAGTGGGGATTCCCCAGGGCCGGGGTTTCCCGTTTTGCTTGGCAAGGATTTCCAACCACGTGCACTGAAGTTGTTTTTTCTTAGTATTTTGCCTCCGAATTTTGACTCCTTACTCTGACTTTATTATGAAAATTATTTCTACATATATTTCACGGTTTAATTTTTTACTTGCTGTTTGTTTACACTTAGTGTTATTAATTAGTTTTAATAGTTAATGATCTTGACAGAGGTTGAAGTGAAACCTGTTAATCCAAATGTTTTTCTGATGTTTGCCGCTCTGTTTACATTACATCGATCTCTAAGGAGGAAGAAGTCGGGATTGGAGCGCTGGCAATTGTGGGGACGAAATGAAAAAAAAACCCTGCGCTGATGCGGTTCCTGTGTGCTTCTGTGGTAGTGGCTACTGTACATGTATGTACAAAAGCTGTCTACCGAGCGCTTGCAAGAAGGGACGTGTTGTGTCAAAAATAAATGGAAAGGGGTTTTTCAACTCGCTGAACGATAGTGTCAACACATAATTAGACCTCCCTTACCCGCCCGGCGTTCATGCTTGATCACTGCGTCGGAACGTCAACAAAAGGATAATACAAGTAGAATTTCCAAGTAGAATTTACAATGTTGTGTTTGTATACTATATAAGCTTATAAATTGGTTAAATTCACAGTCAAGTTACAGTGAATGAGCCTTGGGATTTCCTGCGAGTAGTCTAAGTTTCCCGGGAATGAGATTATCAAATTACCCACTTTTTCCCGCTGTGCCGTGTGAGGGAAAACATCGTATGAAAATTTGACCATGACCGAGTTACGCAGTTATCCATCTTTAAAATAACTGTTAAATACAAGCATAGTACAATATCTCCATAATACAAGTAACCAATCAATTACCTATATTATCTATAAACAAAACAAAGGAAATGTATAAAAAGCGCCGTGCACATAACCTGCAGACCATATACACGGCAAAACTCATTCAAGCCTGGGCTTCTGATTGGCTCTAGTATAGCTTTTATACATGTAGGCAGGTAACTGACTGATATAAAATCGTTGGAATATGAAATATTTTTATTTTATTTTAAGTTCTCATCACTTTACCTGAATAAGTTGTGGCTACCAAGCAAGTGAGTCATTTCTATGAGTGTAGGTTAATGTGCTCTGCATGCAGGAAGAACTTGAATGGGAAGCATGATCTTGTATGAGGTATTCTTCTCTGTGCTGATCTTTATTGGATCTTCAGGAAGTCCTAGACTGGTATTCTGAAAGGGAGACTAACTTTAGTCCTGGGTTTAAACCAGGGTTAGTCCTACAAGAGTGGACCTTTTTTCCTTCCAACATGCTATGAAAATGTGCTGTAGTGGGTGAGAAAATTTTTTGAAAGGGAAAAAGGTCCACTCTTGAAGGACTAACCCTGGTTTAAACCCAGGACTAAAGTTACCCCCTTTCAGAATACCAGTCCTAGACTCTATGTTGCCAACATTTCCAGGCTGTCACTTGGGATAAAGCAAGGGGTTCAAAACTTGTGCATTTTTTAGTTGTGTCAGGTAAGTAGACATTAATATATTGACATTATTACAGTAGAGTATCAGAGCAATCATTGTGTCATTTTGGTTCATTTTGATATGACTATGTGAAAAATTATATTTTTTTAGCTCAGTTTAATATCGACATTTAAAGGCTGACTCGGATATTTCGAAATATAATATTTTTGTGTAGTAATTAAAAATAGTTGATCTAGAAATAAAGATAGTGACCTAAAATGCTTAATTCCAAAGATAGAGATGAATAAATTTTTTTTAATGTAGTAAACAAGCTTAAACATTTATGCACAGTATAGCAGTACCATAGGATACCGTGTATAAACAAAATTCCGGATCCAGAATTTTATAACAAAGTTGTGATTTTCTATGAAGGACTTCGATTTGAGCTTAGTTATTTCACACAGTGATTAGTATATGGACAAGGATTATGTAAATGCAAAAAACATGATTTGTGCGCCCTCATCGGGAAATCTCTGAATCCGCCTTTAATACTAATGATGCTCAGAAATCTGACTACTTGGGAAAGCTTGGAATTACACCTTATCTTGGGGGGCCACTTGTATTCAAAGGTGGATCTGATGTGAACAAAATACACATAAGGGTTCACTTATCCCAACAGGTGATGTACTTGGGTACATTGAATAGGTTGTTAAAATAGCGAAATATGGTAAAGATATGTTTTTATTCCATCTTGAAGTTGATTTATGTGTTTAGGGCAAGCAGTACTCGCATTAAAGACACTATCAGTGATTTGAAAAATATTTGAAATGTACAGGAATAGCTTCAAAGTGCAGGATAAGTCTGTAGAATTCTCATAAGTTACCTTTTCCAGCTGTAGAATTGACAGAAAAGGAAGAAAACGGCAGTGTTCCAAGATACGATTCTCCATTCAATTACGTGTTGTAGTAAGTGTCCGAACGGACAGTAATGACTAAAATCTCCGATTCTGTCCTTATTAGGTTGCTTCTGGTCTTATAATTTGCAGGGTATGTTAGGATGCCTGTACTTGTTACATACATGTAAAAATCTGATTTTTGATGATTTTTTCGATTTGCTGATTTAGCAAATCACTGATAGTGTCTTTAAGCAGAGATTAAAATACTGTATTATCTTGCTTTGCTTTATTTCCGATTAAAGTATTATTAAATGAATGCATTGTTTAGGGTAGCAAAATCAGACAAATACTTGTTTAGGGTATGTGTTTTTAGTCTGGAAATATTTGTTTAGGGTGTATTTTGTAGGTCCATGTTGATCATATTCACCTTTGAATACAAATTATACGCTGTCCCCTGGTGCCTTATTCTTATTAATACTGGTTGCAACTATACAGGTGTGATTTTCCATGTACATTGTACATTTCATTTTGCATTAGCTCATTACTTAGAACTTTTTAAATGGGCAAACATTCAAATTCACAATGATTGTTGCATTTTGATTTTAGGGTCATGGGCCAGAACTTGGAATTACTTAAAGCCACTATCAGTCATTTTTTTCCAAATTCAAAATGTCCATTTTGTCTTTAAATTGATAGTGTTAGGTCATATCAAAAACTTATAATACAATTCTTTGTGAAAAACAGACACTAAAGCATTTTAAAGCGGTCTTGAAGATGCAATTTATGACTGTTTCTAGACCTTACAAAGTCGATCCCACTTTTTGTCTGCCGAACTTTGTTCGGCAGAAGAGGGACTTTTAGTAATCACTTTTCGTTGTCTGTCTGTCTGTCTGTCCGTCTGTAGTCTGTCTGTCTGTCTGTCCGTCTGTCTGTCTGTCGTCATGCTGATGTGTGCCTGAAGTACGGGTTAACGGGCTGTGTACGATTTATCTGGAGTTCCCGTAAGGGTATGATGATGTTGTACTTGGTGGAAAGCAGCGGGTCCACGAGTTCTAGAACTGATTATATTTTGGTCGTATTTCGGGTTAATTAAATATGCAAATTTAAGTATCTAATTGCATAATTAACGAAAACTTTCCAGTGCAAGGCTTGTGTACAAGTTGCCTGGAGTTCAGTAAGGCGTATGATGATGTAACTTGGTGGATGGGAGCGGGTGGAGAGAGTTCTCAAAATGATTAGATTTCGGGCGTATGTCGGGCCAAATTTACGTATGCAAATGAGCTAATTAATATGCAAAAAAAACAGCGTAAGTGCTATAATTTTGAAACGGGACATTGGATACAGAAAATTACTTCACTGCATCGGAAGCTATCATGGTGCGCATCTTTTTGCAATTGGAACGGTGGATTTACTATAGACGGCTTAGGTATGCAAATGAGCTAATTAACTATCGTAATTACTTGATCTCTGAAACAGTAATCGGATAGGCAAAATTCCTTCGCGGCTGAATGAAAGAACTCTATGCCATGCATCTTTTGGGTGAATCATATTGGGTCAAAGTGCATTTTGGGCGATTAAAGGGGGCATTTTTGAAAATTGATCTAATTAAATATGCATAATTGCTGTACACTGATAATTGTAAATTGGATATGCAAAAAATTCCTTCGCTACATGAGACCTTCTATGCCGTACATCGTTTCTATTGAATCACAATTGCGGTCAAAGTGCAAGTGGATCAATTAAAAGGGCATTGTTGATGCAATTGATATAATTAAATATGCGTAATTGCGTTGTATCGCTTAAATGACATTGGATAGCCAAAATTACCTTACTACATGAGACTACATCTGGTAACATCTTTGTGTGAATCATAATCGTGTCAAAATGCATGTCGGGCACTTAAAGGGAATTCTGTGATTATTTTAAAATTGCAAACTTAATGCTAATGCTTGGCCATTTCAACCAAATTTTCTTCAGGTTGTAAAATGGTCAGTGTGAAATACTACCACCTGCAAAGAATTTGATTCAGGAGTTTGTTTACTTTACACTAAATTAGGTTAGCATGTGTTTATTTCGGCATTATATGGCTGTGTGTGATTTTGGTGGTGTACAAAACAGCGTGCACAAAATCAAGAAAGACCTATCATAATTAGGTCCAAAGGCCATGTGGGCCAATTAAAGGGGCATTTGGTTATCAAGGGCCTAATTAAATATGCACAGTTGCTGTATAGATGAAACAGTACATTGGATAGCAATATTTCTGGTTACATGGAGCAGGGTGGGTGTTGGGGAGAGGTGAGGTGTTTGGGAGGGGGTAGGGGGGGGAGCGGGCCGGGGGGGGGGGAGGCGCGGGAGGGGGGGGAGGGGGGGTGAGGGTGTGTGGGGGGTGGGGGGCGAGGGGGGGGGGTGGTGGTGAGGGGAGGGGGTGTGTGGCTGGGGGCAGGGGGTGGTGCGCGGTGGGGTGTGGGGCCGGGGGTGGGGGGGGGTGAGGGGGGGTGGGGTTGGTTGTGGGGGCGCGGGGGGGGGGGTTGGAGGGGATGGGGGTGTTGGCGGGAGGGGGTGTTGGGGAGGGGGACGCGTGGGGTGCTGTGGGAGAGGTGGGATGGGGTGGTTTGTCTGGAGGACGGCGGAGGATGGGGTGTCTGGGGAGGGGATGGGGTTTTGTGGGTGTTGGGGAGGGGGTGAGGTGGTGAGGGGGTTGGGAGGGGGTGGCTAGGGGTTGGGTGTTGGGGAAGGGGGCAGGTGTTGGGGAGGGGAGGGTGCTGGGGAGGGGATGGGTTTATTGAGGGGTGTGAGGAAGGGGTGGGGTGTTGACCGAGGGGGGGGGTTGGGGTGGTGAGGGGGTTGTTATGTTGGGGAGGGATATGGAGGTGTTGGGGAGGGAAGGGTGGGTTGTTGAGGGACAGGGTTGGGATGGGTGGTGGGGGTGTTGAGGTGGGGTGAAACGGTGTTGGGAGGTTGGTGGGGTTGGTGAGGGTAGGTGGGGGGGAGGGGGGGGGGGGGAGGAGGGTTGGGGGGGGAGCAGGGGTGAGGTGGGGGGTTCTTTTGGGTGAGGGGGGGAGGAGGAGGGGGCCGGGGGCGGTCGGGTTGGTGAGGCTCATGGCCACATCGTCAATACTCTTACAGGTGTTGGGAGACGGAGTGGGGTGTGCGGGTGTGTTGGGAGGGGTTGGGTGGTTGTGGTGTGGTGGGTTGGGGGGAGGGGGAGTGTTGGCGGAGGGGGGGGGCTGTTGGCATGGTGGTGGGGAGGGGCGGTGGGGTGTTGAAGGGTTGTTGGGAAGGGCTTTGGGCGTACTTGAGGGTGTTTGGGGAAGGGTGGGAGAGGGGTGGGGTGTATCGAGGTGTCGCTCGTTGTTGGGGAGGTTGTTGCGGGGTGTTGGCGTTAGGGAGGGGTGGGTTGTTGTTGAGGGGTGTTGCGGGGTGTGGGGAGGGGTGGGTTGTTGCGGCGGTTGTGGGATGTTGGGAGGGGGTGTTTGAGGGTGTTGGGGAGGGGTGTGCGGAGGTGTTTGGGAGGGGGGGGTGGGGTTGTTGAGGAGGTGTTGGTGGGGAGGGTGGGGTTTGATGGGGAGGGGGTGGGGATGGTGCCGCGGGGCCTCCGGTGTGGGGACGTGGGGGGGGCGCGACGGTGGGGTTGGGAGGGAAGCGCAGGTGAGGCGGCGGCGGTTGGAGGCGGGGGCGGGGGCGACGGGGGAGCGGGGGTTTGGCCATATCCCTCGCCCGACTTTTGGGGGGACGGCCCTCGGTTTTCTGGTGGGGGGTGGGGAGGGCGAGCCTGGGGTGGGGGGGAGGGCGGTAGTGACGTGGGGGGCGCCGGGGGGGTGACGCGAGGAGAGGGGTGTGGGAGGAGGGGGAGGGCCTGGTGCGTGGAGGGTGCAGGGAGGGGGTGGGAGGGGGATGGCCGGGGTTGGGGAAAGGGGGAGGGGGAGTCGGTGGGGGAGCGGGGATGGGGGTGGGGGGGCGTTTGGGAGGGGGTGCGGGGGAGGGAGGTGGGAGAGGGGGGGGGGGTGGTGGGGGGAGGGGGAGGGGGTCGTAGCACTCTGTGGGGAGGGTGGATGGGGTGGTGGGGGAGGGAAGATGGGAGCTAGTTGAGGGTTGGTGGTGGGGGGAGGCTGGGGGGTGGGGGAGGGGTGGGGGGTGGGAGAGGGGAGAGGGGTTGGGGTTGTTGCGGGGTGGTTTGGAGGATGGGGGTTGGTGGGGAGGGGGTGGGGTGTGAGGGGCCGGATGTTGGATGGGGGTGGGGTGGGTGTTGCGGAGGTGTTGACAGGTGATGTTTGGGGAGGGGGTGGGTTGTTGAAGGTTGTCGTTGGGGAGGGGTGGGTGTGGGGCAGGTGGGTGTGGGGGATGGGGTGGTATTGTTGAGGTGGTGTTGTGAGGAGGGGTGTTGAGGAGGGGGTGGGGGGGGTTGAGGTTGGTGTTGGGGTAGGGGAGGGGTGGTTGAGGGGGTGTTGGAGAGGGGTTGGTGTGGTGGTGGTTTGGGGAGGGGTGTGGGGGAGCGGGGTGGGGTCTGTTGAGGGTGTTGGGGAGGGGGTGGGGTGTTGAAGGGTAGTTGGGAAGGGGGGTGGATGGGGTATTGCGGGGGTGTTGGGGAGGGGTCGTTTAGTTTGAGGAGGGGTGGGGTGTTGAGGTTTGTGTGGGGGGGGGGTGGGGTGTTGCGGGTGTGTTTGGGAGGGGGGGGGTGTTGTTGAGGGGGTTGGGGAGGGTTTGGTTGTGGAGGTGGTGGTGTGTTGCGGGAGCGGGGATTGTGTTGAGGGGGTTGGGGAGGGGTGTTGGCGAGGGGGTGGGGTTGTGTTGAGGTCGTTTTGGGGAGGGGTGGGGTGCGATGTTGGGGATGGGAGGGGCTGGGGATGTTTGAAAGGGTGGTTGGGGAGGGGGTTGTTGCGGGGTGGTTGGGGAGGGGGGTTAGGGTGGTTGCAGGGGGTGTTGGGAGGGGGTGGGGGTGTTGCGGCTTGTGTTGGGGACGGGGGTGGGGTGTTGCGGTGTGTGATGGGGAGGGAGTTGGGTTGTTGCAGGTGCGTGTTGGGTTGTTGAGGGGTGGGGTGTTGGGGAGGGGTGGTTTGTGAGGGGGTGGGGTGTCTGTGACATGTGTTTTGTGTGTTGTTGTGTGGGGATGGGGTGGGGTGTGGCGGGTGTTGGGAGGTCGGTTGGGTTGTGCTGGTGCTGTTGGGGAGGGGTGTGGGGGGTGAGGGGGTTGGGAGGGGGGGGTGGAGGGGTGTTGGGGAGGAGGTGTGTAGGGAGGAGGGGTGGGATGGGGGGTGGGGGGTGGGGGATGGGCGGTGGGTGTTTTGGGATGTTGGGGAGGGTGGTGGGGGGTTGAGGTTGTGTGTTGGAGAGGTAGGTGGGGTGTGGCACGGGGTGTTGGGGATGGGGGTGGGGTGTTGAGGGGTGTTGGGGACGGGCGGTGGGGTGTTTGTTGCGGAAGGGTTGTTGGGGAGGGGGTGGGGTGTGTGAGCGGGGTGTTGGGGAGGGGTGTTGTTGCGGATGGGGGGTGGGGTGTTGCGGGTGTTGCAGTGTTGAAGAGGGGGTGGGGTTGTGTGACGGTGTGTTGGGGAGCGGGTTGGGGTGTGGGAAGGGGTGGGGTGTGAGGGGTCTGTTGGGGAAGGGGGTTGGTTGTTGAGCGTGGGGAGGTGGGGTTTGGGGAGGGGTGTTTGAGGGTGTTGGGGACGGCGTGTTGAGGGGTGGGGTGTGAGGTGTGTTGGGGAGGGGGTGGTCTGTTGCGGGGGTTTTGTTGGGGAGGGGGGTGGGGATGTTGCACGGGGTGCTGTGGAGGGGTGGGGGGGGCTGGGGTGTTGCGGTGGTGTTGGGAGGGGGTAATAGGGTGTTGCGGGGTGTTGGGAGGGGGTGGGGTGTTGGGGAGGGGGTGGGGTGTTGGGGAGGGATTGGGGTGTTGCCGGGGTGTTGGAGAGGGGATGGGGGTGTTGCGGTGGTGTTGGGGTGGTGGGTGGGTCTTGTTTGCGGTGGTGTTGGGGAGGGGTGGGTGTGTTGAGCGGTGTGTTGGCGAGGGGGGTAGGGGTGGATGGGTGATGGGGCCGGCGGGTAGAGGGGGTTGGATGTGGGGGAGGGGGGTGGGGACGGGGTGGGGGGATTGAGAGGTGGGGAAGGGGGGGGTGTGGGTGGGGGGGGGGGGTTGGGGGGGGGGGGGAGGGTGTCGCGGGGGGTTGGGTGTGGCGGAGGGGGTTGGGGGGGAAAGGAGAGGGCGGGGGGGGGGGAGGGGGTTGGGGTGGGTGCGGGGGGGGGGGAGGGCTTCGGTGGGGGGTTGGGGGAGGGGGAGCGGGGGGGCGGGCGTCTTGTGTGGGGATAGGATTGGGGGTGTTGGGAAGGTGGTGGGGAGGGCGGGGGGAAGGAGGGCAGGGTGGTTGATGGGGGGGGGGGGTCGAGGGAGTGGGGGGGGTGCGGGGGGGGGTGGAGGGACGGGGGTGGGGTGGGGCTGGCGGGTTGGGGGGGCACGAGTGCGTCTGGTGGGGTGTGGGCGAGGGGCGGGCTGTGGGTGAGGGTGTGGGTGTTGGGGAGGGTGTTTTGGTGGGTGGGTGTCGGGTGTTGTGGGGTGTGGGGTGTGCGTGGGTGGGGTAGGGGGTTGTTTTGTGGTTGTTTTGGGGTGTTGGGGAAGGGGTGGGGTGTTGCCAGTGTTGGTGAGGGGAGTGGGGGTGGCGGGGGTTGGGAGGGGGGGTGGGGTGTTGGTGTGATGTGGTGTTGTTTTGACATAGGGGTGGGGTGTTGTAGGGTATGGGGAGGAGGGGGAGGCGATACCTGCAATCCTCCAATGTATTGCTTGCACAACTTCGTTGGGAACACTCTACTTGTTCAGTGCAATCTGGTTGTGCTGCTCTTTGGTCTTACAGCTACGCGAAAGCAGGCGAGACTTGTGGTTCGAGAACCGCCTTGTTAGTAAACAAAGCATAAAAAATCGTCAGTGCTTGACAAAATGCGTAATGCTTAGCCACTTCCAGAGCCTTCAATACAATTTCAGTTACAACAGTGGCAAAAAGGAGTTCGATGAAAATAGAGGCGCCAATTGATTTACATTTTGAAAAAAAATAATTGATAGTGGCTTTAATGTTTCCAAGCCAGATACAACCCTGGAATAGGATTCCGGATGAGAGTTTCAACGGTGGGTTGATCAGCTGTTGGAGTTATATTACGCAAAACGCCTTCTTTTGTTGCGATTATATATTTTTTTCCAACTACTGTGTGTAGGGTTAGGTTGATTGCTTCTGCCTGTTGTTGGGTTATGGTAAATTCTTGGTTATTTGCTGTAACACAAGTGGCTGTGTGGAAAAAATAGAGTTGTTATAGTAATGTTTAATAAAATGGTTAGGCAGAGATTATCAAAGTACTATTAAAATACTTTTGCCTAAGTATGAGGTCAATAATATTTTAATAATACTAATCTTGTTTTTGTGTGAACTCAATCATAAAAGCATTTGGAAAGCAGTTGGAAAAGATGCAGATTTTTTGAACTGTTTAAATAGATCTTTATACAGTACAAGACAAATACAAGGATACTTCACAAGAATAATTTTGAAAAATTTGAATTTAAGCACTGAAGATGGTCATAAACGACATGGAATACACTTTTTGGCCAGTTGTTTTCTGATCTGGCAGTACATGATTGCTGCAGTGCGACCATATTTTGGAGAAAATGTAGTGTTCTATCAAAAGTCTCACACATAAAATTTTTCATAAGTTGGCAGCCCTGCTAGGCTGCTATATGTTCTGGCGTCACAAGATTCAATCTCCAAATAATAATAATAATACCTGACATTTATATAGCGCCAAAAACCAATACAAAATTACACTAAGGCGCTTTTGACACAAAACAAAGCAAAAGTTACAACAGTAAAATTATGCAGATTGCACAAAGTGCAGATGTAAGTAAAACACACAATGCACAAATTCTTAAGTCACTGCTTATATGCAATTTGGAAAAGATGATGGTTTCACAAGTTTCTTGAAAATCTCAACAGTTCCAGCACTTTTAATGTGTTCAGGGAATCTGTTCCAGAGTCGTGGTCCATAACAAGAGAATGACCTATATGCAAAAGTGATGTGCTGTGTTCTGGGTTCAGTAAAAAGAGGTGTTGATGAGGTTGTTGAGCGGAAACGTCTGCGACCTGATTGAATCTGAAGCATTTCAGAAATGTAGTCCTGAGTTTGTTGGTGACAGGACTTATAAACAAGGACTAAGATTTTAAAGTCAATGCATTGCTTGACAGGCAGCCAGTGTAGGTCAATGAGATCATTGGTGATGGAATCATATTTTTGCTTCATAGTTGGATGTTATTCAGTTGTTTGATAAGGGTCTCATTACTACTTATCAGCAAGCTGTTGCAAGAGTTCAGTCTTGAGGTGACAAGTGTATGAACGGCAAGTTTGGTGGCAGTGCAAGACACAGTAGTGTTATGTGATGATACATTTATTGCATACTATAGTGCTCTAGGAGTTTGGTTGATGGCAGTTGCATGTCTGATCCTGGGTTTAATGGTGAATACTTTGATTTTTGACGGTTAAGTAACACAAGTGGACTCTGTTGAAAAAAATAGAGTAGTTGATTTATAGGAATGTTTTATATAATGGTTAGCATAGATTCTCAAAGTACCATGAAAATATTTTTGCTATAACGTATAAGCTTAATTTTATATTTCTAATCTTGTTTTTGTGGAACTCAATCATGAAAGCATTTGGAAAGCAGTTGGAAAAGATTTGCAATTATTGGAAATGCTTTAAATAGATTTGCCTACAGTTTCAAGACAAATACAAGCGACAACTGTACAAGAATCTGAGAATTTTGAAACTTTAATTGGCAGTGTGACATTATTTACATATTTCTTTATGACACTAATGGTGCGTAAATATTGAACATAATGTACTGATTCTAGTATAGTCCCACCTGTTTTAATATCGGAAATAGCTGTTGAATTCCGGGAGTTGGGATTGGCGAGGGGATTTAATGGGATTTCTACCCTAACATGAAATACATTGAGCATCAACAATTTGGCTTAAACTTATTCCAGATATTTTAAGTATCTAAGAAGGTGATTGTGGATTAACAAAGACTTGTCTTGTTAAAAGACACTGATCAGGGTTTGCGCCTAGTAGGATTTTGGTGTCAAATGACAGACGAATTTTCACTGGCACGATAAATTCAGATTGAGTAACAAAATGAGACGTCCCACTTGGAGCCTATAATTATAAGCCTCTGAAAGGCAAATTTTTCATCTTATTTAATGATTTTTAGTAGAAAGTATGCCATTTTCATTGACTGAAGGAGGGCAAGCGTCCTGTTTCTTTAAGAGACATGGCACATTTGGAAAAATTAGTGCGCCCTCAAGGATTTTTCAAAATTCGATATTTGCCCATGAGTTTTAAAGCTTTTATATACAAAAGCCGCACCCGAAATGATTAAGACCAAAGCGGCTTCCTCTGGGTAAAACAGAATGATGTGATAATTTAACGTCGCCGGCCCCCGGCGACCTAAATTCAGCAGACGACGAAAATGCGCTTTTAAACACAAGAAACTCGCACTCCGGTATGCATTTTCTCACGACTATGCCACATGTGTGGACAGGTAAATAAACTTGTGGTTTTAATATCAAAAAATAAAAAAAGTAAAAAAAATATTCATGTAAATAAACATTTGTTTGATTAAAGTGATGCGAAAACTTAAAGTGGGCCTACAATTACCCTGGATGCCTTTATCCTCATATCAATGTCCTATCTGTTTTTGGGCATGTTATTTTTAGTGATAAAATATCTCTCTGTGCTTCCAATGGCCTAGACTATCATTTGAGAAGCAAATTGAGAAATTTCATATTTTGGGTGAAAATGTGCCAGAGTTGCCGCCCTGTAAACAGGCTGATAAAATATTACTTTTAAAATTATCCTATTACTGTATGCTTACTTTTAAAGTGTTAATGATTTTTGATTAAATCTATAAATTTTTCATCTGAAATGGCTTTCCCCTGATGGCCTACACTCTAAACGCCCACATCTGTAAAGTTTGTGCCATATTTTAACCCGTTGTGATGTGAGATGACTACAAACATTTATAATCCCCATAGAGAAGTATTGTGTATGTTAATTAATATTGGTTGACTAAAAATAGCGACATTTTTGATCCATAATATCTAAGTTAAACATGCTTTAGTCCTAAGCTTTCACAGGGCTACTATGAAAAAAATAGATTTCCTCATGCCAATTTTTACACTTCAGGTAAAATCTAGGGTCCCTAGGGCGTGAGCCTATTAGCGATTTGAACCATGGACCCTACAATGTTTTTGCAGGTGCATTTCATATTACAAAACTAATGAACAAAACTGATAAACAAAACTGATGAACATAACTCATTTTTAAAGGGCCATGGCTCGATCACTAATAGCCTTGTCCACAGAACCCCAGATTTTACAGGAAGTGGTCAAAATTTTGGTATCAGATGAAAGCTACTATTTTTCTCATTTACCCTTTGAAATCTTAGGGCTAAAGGGTGTTTAGTTTGGAAGTTATAAGCGAAAATATAGTCCATTTTGGTCGACCAATATTAATTTTACACCATACTCTATGGGGCTTACAAAATCATGTTTCTAGCACTCGCATCAAAACGGATTGAAACATCAGCACAAAACTTACAGATGGGGTTGGGGTGAAGCCCATTATATCAAGATGAAAACTTTATATATACTTAAATTGGGCCATTCTCCTTTAATATTGAGATAGCAATTTCTTTTTGGCAGGCTAGAAAATAACATTTTATTTCTACATTGTATGTTTTCGATAAATGTTTTGAATAAAGTTGGTAAAATGGAAATTGTATTTTGTTTTCAGTTATAAGCTATGTTAAGAAATTGTTTACAAATTTACCTTTCTTCTCCTTCGATGTCTACTCCAATAATTTTGCAAGTACCTTGGAAGTCGTGTTGGTTTCCTTTATCTACAAGCAAATAATAATTGTACATTTTTGTCATTTCATGTGATTAAGGTGCATTTTGTTATCTATACCTTTATTGTTGTGGTTCATTAGATATCTTCACGAAAGGTTATTCCCAAATTTCAGTTTATTTCCGATGTGTTTATTATGTTCATGAGCAATATCTGTAAAACAGCAACTTTCAGGCGAGTTGAGGAGTGGATGAAGCCGTGATCATGAAATACTCAAATTTCTTGATGCTCTCAATTTTTTGTAATTTTTTTGCATATAGATATGTTTTGTCCATATACTAATCATTGAAGTGAAATAATCTAGCTTAAGTCAATGTCTTTCATATAGCAATTACAAACTTTGTAATAAAATTTTTGGATTTGATTTTTTGCAAGTGTCTTTTGTATTGTTATGTTATAACATAAAATACTCCTATATTGAATGAAAGCTTATGATGCATCTGCACCTTTAGATTAGCATCTTACGTGGTTATCTTTAATTCTTTTGGAATATTGTAAATAACTCTTCTTAAATTGCCCGCTTGAATATTCAATCGAAAAGATTGGGGGAAAACTTTTAAATCACTGCTTAGATGACCAATTTCACTCCAAATTTGAACAATTTTCCATCTAAAAGTTTGAAAACTATGGTCCTCCACTCTCAAGAAAGATTGAATATGCAACTAAAATGATTTGAAAAACAATCTCTTTTCGTCTGAAACATTCAATCTGAATGATTGAAATAATATGGGTGAAGACCGCATAATACATAGATAAACAAGAGAATGCAATATCTCAATGACCTTTATTTCTCCAAACACATTTCCGTTTTCACTCCAACATGTCAAAACACACAATCACATTGACAATTTAAGACAAAACTATGAGGTAAATTTGGTTATTTTTTATATTTTTTTTCAATAATCTGTATTTTTCATTTTAATGCACTTTGTTCATGCTTTTTAACACACAAAATACCATCATCTCACCTAAGGTGCGATGTATTGATTATGTTTTGAAAAGTCACTTGATTTAAAGTGTCCACACAGTCTGGATTTGTAAGACCTAAAAAGAGTGCGACTTTAACCCAGGGCCGTAGCCAGGAGGGTTTGCGGGGGGTGCGACCCACCCCCCCAAAATGACAAGTCCGCTTTATGATGTGAAGGTCCGCTTTGTCGGTTTGAGGTCCCTTTGTCATGTAAAGTTAGCGGCTTGCCTAAATTATTTGTTTTCAGGGTGTGTTGTAGCATGATTTATGATTGAATACGCGCTGTCCATACAACCTTGCAATTACGCCATGGCTCTTTGTATTATACTGTTTCCTCAACGCTGCGATGTTTGTATTGTAATGTCACAGTTATGAACCAAAATGTGCATTTTATTGTTCCATAGGCTATTGTGGCATATTTTTTGTTCTGTTAAGAAAACGAAATTCAAAATTGATAAAATTTACTGATATTTCTGGAAAGGGAATGAGTTTGCAAAATTCCTTTGGCACACGGTCAGTATGTACACAGGGGTCCCATTTGTATAAAAATATTAAAAAAAAAAAGTTTGGTGTGAAGTGCGGGATATGTTTTGTGGACCACAGATTACCAACTGAGTAATTTCAAAACATATGGATATATTTGTCCAGTTTGAACAAGTTTTTTAACACGTCCATTCTCCATAAATTGAAGAAATAATTATGGCTGCACAGTCAAGCAACTTCAAAACATGCTTTTGTGCATCATTATAATGCAAGTCTTATTTACTTCTCAATAATGGAGTTGAGATTGCAAAGCAACCTGATTACTTTGCTGTTTGGTGCACCATCATCTTGAATATTGATAAGGACTCGCTGGATTAAACATCATGGTGTTGTGGAGTTTCTTGCTGTATGATAAGTTGAATGTGTAGTGGACAGCCATGAGGAGAGCTATTGCCAGGGGCGTAACCAGACCCGAGCCTCCGGGGGGGCAAGACTCAAGAAGTTTCCCGATTTTTCAGGCGCCAATTTTTTCGGCTCGCTGTGCTCGCCGAGTAGACCCAGCCTGGGCAACCTTCACCCTTCCCTTTCTCTTCTTCCCTCCTTCTTTTTCTCTTCTTCCCTCTTCTTTTTCCCTTTTCTTCTTCTCTTTCCCTCTTTTTCTTTCTCTTTTTCTCTTCCTTCTCCCTTTTTCCCTTCCCATTTTTTGGCTCCCCTTCCCGATTTTTCCCGATTTTTTGGTGTCCGGGGGGGCAGCTTGCCCCCCCGGCCCCCCCACTGGTTACGCCACTGGCTATTGCAGTAGGGAAGTCTTTAGTGTCGCAAACAACCTCTTGTTCTGTAACAATGGTGTGTGTAGCAGTTTTGTCAATGATGTCCCTGAAGCTGTAGTCTGCTGTTGGAGTGAAAAACTTTGATGAATGCCATCCTGACATCCAAGTTCTGAAAAGGCACAGAAAATAAATATTCATTACGTTTTAAGGGCTCATTGGGTTTTGCGTCCATTATAAGGTCCAGGGGATTGACTATCACACATACATATTATTTTTAAAAAAATTGAAAACGTTTTAACTTGTATTGAATAATTGACGATGTTTGTTTTACTCACCGAAAAATATATATCACAGTGGATCCTTAAAAATGTTTTTTAACATTTTTTAACATAGCCTAAGTAGCGTAATTTTTACCGGTTTAGGTACGAAGTCTACACTTGATCTTTCGTTCAAAAAAACTCCTGCCGATCACCCACCTCATCTTTAAAACCATTTCGTGATTAATGAGTCAATGTAAGTGAGTCATTTCTTTTCTCCAATACTCTTTATTTGGGTCATTTGGAACCCTCATTTTTATGACTCATTTAGTTCATCTCATCTGACGGACAAACTGGAGACTCATTTTAGTGCATCACATTTGACCTCATCCAATAGTTTTGTGTGTGTGTATACTTGCATTTTTTTTATCTTTCCTGCTTCTGAACAATGCCCATTCAGCATTGTCAGTCCCTACAGATTGTGTCTCTTCTCGTAACCAGTTGGTGACAGTTAACCGAAAGTACCTTCATATTGGCGTTCTAGCACTCCTACTATTGCGTGAAGGCAGATGTCACATTGCACTAACAAATTCTGATCCACTGGCTGTCTTTTCTGAGTGCTTGCAGATAAGCAGCATCATCCTCAAGGTCTTGCCCCCGCAAAAAAGCCTTGGGTTCTTTGCAAAATGGTCAATGGTGAACATGCACATCAGTAAGACGACCAACTTAACATTTTTTACAGTACTAATGGCATTAACATGACTAAGGTTACTTTGGACTGCTGTTGTAGAAATAATCCACGAAACCTCACATTCCTTTTATGATGTAAAGTGGACACTGTTTCACATGAGCTCAACTTCCTGTGATTAGCATCGAATGCGACAGTTAGGTTTTTAGTCTTCATTGCAAGTTCAGCGCACTTGACGGCCCTATTGGAAGCCAAACTCTCGCCGCAATTGATCCACAGAGTCCGATGTGGAAACCGAAATAACACCTAGCCACTCCTTCAGCAAAATTTTTCAATAATATGTGGTATATTTTCTGTAAGGCACGTGATTTGCTAATTGCATCGCTAGACCGTCAATTCGGATTCAGGACATTACGTCTGCCTCTTTCAGTGTTCTGGTGTCTGTTTTCGGCGTGTTTGCTCCTGTAATGATTCCTCAAGTTCCAGTTTAGGTTTTGCAGAATACGGATAAGTTCATCTTTTTGTTTTATTTCTTCTTCAGCTTAAAAAAACTTTTCCAGTGGGAACATGTTGTACCTTCTTTGCCTTGTCCTTTTGTTTTGTATTTTTTAAGACGTTTTGTTATCCGTTGCTCATGTTTTAATTTCTTTTCTAACATCCCAGCGTCACTTTCTCAAAGTTTTCATGAGAATATTAATACTTGTATCCTTACTTTCATTGCAATTTTTGTGCGTTTAATGTCTTGGTTCAGATATTTTATCTCACATAATTTTTTGCATATGAGTTTCTTTCTCAATTTCTTGCTTTTAAACACTTTTTCTTTCTGAACTTGACTGATCAGCTAGGGAAATGCCGTCTTTCTTTCATCTTAAGTTCTAAGAGTGAGGTCTCTTTTCCGGAGACTAAATCCAAGACGTGGCAGTGCCTGGAGATTCACGTGAACAGCCCTTGTGTTCAGGATACCATTCTTGATGGTGACCAGGTACTTGATCAGGAATACATGTACCACTTTCCAGTGCACAAGGAACACTGTAGGCAGTTTTGAATTTGAACTACCAGAAGTCAATGAACTTGTTCCATTCAAGTTTTCACGTCCTGGATTTCTAAATGACTCGATTAAAGCTCTTTGGCAAGATTTGATATGATGCATTTCGTAGTGCGTTGTATCTGGAAGAAGGATATAAAAAGTGTGGACTGTCTTTGCCACGACTATCCATTGTTACAATGAAGGTGTATAAAACGTGTCAGCATTTTTCAGGTCTCGAATTTATTTGGAATTGCACTGGACTTGTCAAGTAGATGCTGACGCAAGTCTTCTCGGGCTTTGCTCGGCAGAGTGGGGCGCATTCTTTTTATCCTAATGCTGATGAGAAAATTAAAGGAGGAGAATAATTTTACTATTTTTATCTCAATCATATTTATACGGTACTGGACAAAATAAATTGATAAACATAAATTAAACCGGTATTCATGTGCATTTATGGTTGTCCTACAATTTCTTTAAATTGGGGCATGGACAATGCCAAAAAGAAAAGAAATGAAGATAGAAAAAGAGAAAGAAAAAAGAAAGGAAGAGTAGTAAGGTCCAAAATTGGTCAGAGGTCACCATTGATTCACTGTTTGGAAACACGGTTAATTAAATAAAAACAAAACAGAAAAAGTAATTGAGGTTTATATTGTTGCGCAGCATTCAATATATAAAAGTATTTGTTAAAGATCAGCTTATACTGACAAAATAAGGTTGAAAGCAATTTGAGAGATGGAGTGAATATCACAGATGCTCCGTCTGTGTGTAGGGTTGGGCGGACTCCTCTCTGCATCTCTGTATATATTCATGGACATATACATGTACTAAGTTATGTATATAGGACGGAATGTTCTGTTGCAAGGACTTACAGAATGTAAAGGTTAATTATAGATTTTATGTCGGATGCAGGCTTGGGTTCGTCTCCCTCCTCTTCTGTTGTAGTGTTTTATTAAAATATGTTACTAAGCTGATAGGTCGAATACAGAGCACCTGTCTTGTATATGAAGTGTGGTGAAGTTTGGGTCATCTCCCTCTTGAATATCATGAATTTATAGATTTGGCAAATTTACTATGCTAATGAGATCTAAATCTAAAACCGTCCAGATGTTGGTAGCTGTATGGGCGGTAAGAATGGCTGATGGGTGTGATCCCCCATTGAATAAGATGTGAGTTAATTCCTTGAAACATGTCAGTGATATTGGCAAATAAATAATAATAACTCCACAGATGTAGTAAGGTATGGCATATCTCATTCGTTGGCGTTGTTCGTATTTTGTTTCACCGAGTCCTAGACAATTGAGTAATTAATCCTAAGGAAGGTTCAGTAACAGAATGACTGAAATTGACCCTGATTTGGCAACCACCGATCGTGATGAAACCTGTTGTTCATGTACACTGGGAATTTTTTAAAGATGGCCGCTGTGTACATGTCATCAAAAACGTGTTCTTTCTTAACACGTACTGGCTCAGAGTGATCGAGGAGTCTTGATCAAAACAGTGGCCGGTATTATAAAATGCTGCCTTAGTGTACATAGGAGGTGTTAAAATAGATAATTAAAATCATCAAAATAAAATGGGTTTTCTGGGGTTCCTCGAGCGATCTTGCCGAGTTGCGACAGGAAATGCCGAAGGTTAAAATGAAAACGGGCTGTGGACAAATACTGTAAATAGCGGTTAGTGGACTTTGTCATGGACCTAATTTATGGTGTGCAAAATGCTGTCTTTTATTGTGATGATACATTTCTTGCCTACTATAGTGTCTAGGTTTGGGTGATGTGGTGCTTTGTGGCGGTAATGTGCATTACTTCTGTTTGTTGCTGTAAACCAATGGCTCTGATGAAAATAAAAAATAGTTATATAATGTTTGATAAAATGGTTAGACAAAGACAATTATCTTGCTTTTTTTTTCTTTGATTTATTTCCGATTAAAGTATTATTAAATAATAATGGCATTGTTTAAGGGTAGCAAAATCAGACAAAAAACTTTTTTAGGGATGTGTTTTCTAGTCTGGAAATACATTGTTTAGGGTGTATTTTGTAGGTCAATGTTGATCATATTAACCTTGTGAATACAAGTTCTTCCTTCTGTCCATGGTTGCCTGTATTCTTAGTAATACTGGTTACCACGATTATCAGGTGTGTGTGATCTTCCAGGACCATTTCATTTTGCATTAGCTCATTTACTTAGAACTATTTAAATGGGCTAAAAACATGACAGTCACAATGATTGTTGCATCTTGATTTAGGGTTCATGGGCCAAAACCCAGTGGAGATTACTTAAATATTTTGTAAACCAATACAACTGCAATATCTGGACTATTTGCTCACCTGCAAGAGCTTGATTCACCTGCAAGAGCTTGATCACCTGCTAGAGCTTGATCACCTGCTGAGCTTGATCACCTGCTAGAGCTTGATCACCTGCTAGAGAGTGATCACCTGCTAGGCTTGAATACCTGCAAAGATTGATCACCTGCTAGAGTTGATCAACCTGCATAGAGCTTGATCACTGCACGCGCTTGATCACATGCAGAGCTGATTCACTATGCAAAGGAGCTTGATGTTAACTGCAAGAGCTTGATCACCTGCTGCGCTTGATCACATGCTAGAGCTTGATCACCCGCAAGAGCTTGGTCACTAGCTAGAGTTTGATCACCTGCAACCGCTTGATCACCTGCTAGAGCTTGATCACCTGCAAAAGCTTGATCACCTGCAAGAGCTTGATCACCTGCAAGCGCTTGATCACATGCAAGAGGCTTGATCACCTGTAGAGCTTGATCACCGGCGAAGAGCTTGATCACCTGCTAGAGCTTGATCAGCCTGCTAGAGCTTGATCACCTGCAAGAGCTGGTTCACCTGCTAGAGCTGATCACCTGCAACAGCTTGATCACCTGCTAGAGCTTGATCACCTGCCAAGAGCTTGGTCACCGCTAGAGTCTTGATCACCTGCACAGCTTGATCACATGCTAGAGCTGCTAACTGCTGAGCTGATCACTGGCAAGAGATTCTGATCACCTGCAAAAGCTTGATCACCTGCAAGAGCTTGATCATGCTAGATTTATGGTGTTGCAGACACCGTCTTTTATTGTGATGTTACATTTCTTGCCTACTATAGTGTCTAGGGTTAGGTTGATGGCTGCTGCTTGTTGTTGGGTAATGGTAAATTCTTGGTTATTAGCTGTAACACAAGTGGCTCTGTGGATAAAATAGAGTTGTTATAGTTATGTTTTATAAAATGGTTAGACAAAGATTATCAAAGTACCATTAAAATATTTTTGCATAAGTATAAGGTCAAATTTAATATTTCTAATCTTGTTTTTGTGTGAACTCAATCCTGAAAGCATTTGGAAAGCAGTTGGAAAAGATGCAAATTATTTGAAATGTTTAAATAGATTTTTATACTGTATAAGACAATAAACTGTATTGTACAAGACAAATACAAGGACGCTTTGACCTATAGCCTTTAAAGTAATAATAGTGAATTTCAAAAATGCTCATTTTTAGCAAACCATACTAATTAGGATTTATTGTGATAAAAAGGGAAGACTGTTCTACACTAACACTATTAATATTTCTTTGAGTGTTTCAGTCAACTTGGAATAGCAAACCCTAAAAACACTTGAACTCATCTTATATCAATGATTTAAAAATGGTCTCTAATTTTGTTTACCATGTCAAAAGAGGACATTTTGCAAAGCATTTTCAAGCCAAGATTGACAAACTATCTTAAAAGTCTGGTGTTAAATTTAAAAGCATTAATTATACTTTAATGATACTTAAAAGTATTGCAATTTAGAGAAGACAGAACTTACATAACTTTTTGGGACACCCTGATAAACTATGGGTGAGAATCCAACACATAGTTCATTCTATCTGAACTATCCTACAGTTATTACCATATACTGCATTCAACCTTGGTATTCTTCCATACAACATGGCACAAATTTTATCATTTTATTGTTTAAAGGACAAGAACAAAGATGTGAAGTAGATTTTCTGTTTCCAGGGACAGGAATTCACTGATGTTACATTTGCACAAGACCTATAAAGCTGAATTGTGCCATCAAAATGATTTGAGCAATATCTTGAGGGATGTTTATCCATTTGTATAAAATATCAATGCGTGTCCCTTTTAAACAAATTTATTTAGAGAAGAAAAACTGAGATTTTTTGTTTTGGCCATCTTAGATGGTGTCATAATGGATGGGCATCCAATATTTTGAGTGGTGGATGCTGCCGCAGCCAATTCACATCTGTGTGAGCCTGATTGGCTGACGCTTCACCCTCTTCTGGGACGCTAGAGGTCTCAGCAGGCACGTTACATCCATGTGAGCCTGATTGACTGATGCGTCACCCTCTTCTGGGATGCTAAAGGTCTCAAGCAAGGCCCATTACAAAATATTTCCGCGAGGGGTTTGCAATATCTCCATGTTTGCCCGTCTGACCCCGGCTCCACGGCGCCCTGGGTCCCTGTTCAACCACCTAGGGGTTGCAATAACTGGCTGACCTAACATGTGTGGTTTTGGCTGTTGTGGACCAGTGTCTGTTTGACCTCCACCATCCACCTCCTCTGTGATGTCGGGCCTCCACAAGTTCCTCCGAATGTTGTGGGATTGATCGAGTGACTTGTTCACATCATGTTCTTGGTGGTGTATGTCAGGTGAAGTGACTGTTAGACCCGTTAGTCATTACTTTTGTATGTGTTTGTTATGATCTGTGGTTGGTACATTCCTTACCAAGGTCACTTGTCTGTTCGTGCATTCGGCCTCTTCTGTTGTAAAAAAATGCTCATTGGTTATTTAGAGGGGGAAAACTTTATACTGTCAAATTTTGACCGCTTTGCTTTGGTTTTCTTTTCATGGTTTCAATTTCTCTTCTTTCTCTTCTCTACAAGGTTCTTCCTTTCTCCTTGTTCATTGTTGGTTTCAATTGTGTTTGATTCATAAATCGAGGCCTTAAAATCCCATCAACGTTGATATCGGTCGGCAACCCACCACATCGTGCATAATCTCATCTTTCTAAAAATAGTAATGAATGAATTTCAATTCAATGTACTGAATAAGATGAAATGAGACTGGGATTTTTGTTTGGGGTATCCATTATCATGCCACACAAGGATCAACCATTTGTCCGTGCAGGGGTGTATATTCTTGCGAATTCCCTGCCTTTGGGTAGGGATAAAATTAAGGCAGAAAGAAATTCACAATTCCAATTACAAACTGTAGCTTTCTCGAGTCGTACCGCCTAGAGTATAAATCGAAATCAGCGTGTCTCCCTTGTGTACTACGTTTGTATCTTTTAGGTCAGTGAAAAAAAAACTGTAGATGCCCTATTGATTTGCGCACTTGAAACAACAAAGTTTTGCCTCAACAGTTCAAGCAAGAGATTAGAAAGATGCCTACTCAATTGTTTAGATATAATATCACATGATTCTTGAGCCCTCATCATTGATCGCCTTTCTGTTCTGATCCCTGAAAAAATACATTGAAATTTACTTGTTACCAGTTTCATTGAACTCTATCAAAGCCTGTGAGAGAAATGTTTAAATGCGTGGTCATGTGTTTGCAACACAGACGTATCTCACATCCACACAGCACGATGAAAACTTCGCCGTTTAATCATATGAATTTCCGTTCACTGATCCGCAAAATCCTTCAGTCTGTGAAAACGTATGCAAACGTATCCCGCATGTCTGTGTTTTGGTTATGAAGGAAGGCCTGGGGGAACCCCCCTTTCCGGCTGCAACGAAATCAGCATAATTATGAGCTTATATAGCGTTTGCCGTTTGCAAGACATCTCCCAGGCTTCTTCAACCTGGGTGGCATGCAGAAACAGTCAAAATTTCGAAGGGGTTGAATCTATGTCATAATGGAAACGCCACAAGTTTTTACAACCGATGCAAGTCAAACTATGGTACTAGTATAGAGGTTAAGTTAAACCTTCAGGATTTGATAAAAATGGTGGCTTATGATAAATGGTTTTTGAAAATGATTAGAAGAATCAGTTTCAAATATTTACGACTCTCAAACTATTCTTCTTCGCGTGAAGGCACTCCGGGTAGGTGATACATATCAACACAGCAAGCACAGAGGTCACAACAAATAAAGGAATGTGGAGATGAGATGTTAGTAGTAGCCTACACTGTAAATCCAAGGTTGAGGTTTTAAACCCTTTTTTTTTTAAACAACATTTTTATTTTTTGCTTTTTTAACACTTTTTAAACACACCTAGGCGGTTTATCTCCTACACCACACTGCTTATTGGATAAACACATAGTGTAGCAGCATTAACATAGTGTTGAATATAATAAACACGTATACACAAACACTAAATCAGCATTTTGTATATTGAATTAAACACACAATGTATTTATTAATTCAACACTTGAAAGTGTGTATCAGTCTGTAACACTTTTTTAAAAACAAGTAGCATTTACTCATCATATTCTAAACACAATGTTTACATCACTTTCGATGTTAAACATGTACCAGATAAACACTTTACATCAATTTCAAATTAAATGTACAAGTAAACATTGTAACTTCTCTAAACACTTCAAT
>JAMKCH010040666.1:0-13425 GCA_023653785.1 Ophioderma brevispina | reverse complement strand
TTTTTTATTTGATTGTGCAAGGGGGTACCAGCAATTTCAAAATGGCCGCCATTTTTTTCAATATTTTTAAGCTATTTTTGACTATATTCCCATTTTACGAATTTAATTAAAAGTGTAATTTCAATGAGTGTTATTCACTTAATGTCAGTGATGGATAACACAGTAAATAACATTTTGAATAATCTTTGAATTAATCAGTTCCAATTTGGCGCCCAAAAAATTCAAAATGGCCGCCATTTTGACAATTTCGTTTTTTTGTGTCGCCTTCCCTAGGCAGAAGACACAAGGGCTCACTTGGTCCACTGTACCGTTGTCTTTTTTTTTGATGATGTCCTGTTGATGTCTGTTTTTAAAAAGGTTCCATTTGCATGTAATATATCCACATACTTTGATGGATTTAAACGAAACCTGGGTCACGGTGCAAACATGGCATCCCCCACTTGTTGATAGTCAGGGTCACATGCCAAGCGTCAAAGGTCATGTGAGGTCAAGTTGTAAAATAGTCTGAAAATGTAAAATTGACCCCATATGAAGTTGAAGTTCAATTGGAACCAACTTAAATCATGGTGCAACATGGTAATCCCTCATTGTTGTATTAGTCAAAGGTCACATGCAAGGTCAAAGGTCATTTGAGGTAAAGTTTGTAAAATAGGCTGAAATGTAAAATTGACCTCAAATGAAAAAGTTGAAGTTCAAAAAAAAAATTGGAACAAACTTGAATCATAGGTTGCACAAATGGGATCCCCTCATTTGTGATGAGGTCAAAGGTCACATATCAAATGTCAAAGTCATGTTAGGTCTATCATTCAATAACCCCGACTAGCAGCGCACAAGGGTCCGGACGAGTATTTTTTTGTATATTCTGGCTTTTCGGGTTTTTTTAGTATAATTAATGGCTATACTTCCATTTTTTTTATGTTCCTTGAAATTTCTTGACATTTAAAGATTTGAATTAAAATACAATCATATTTATTTATAAAACAAAATAAATTTAAGTCATATTTACCATGATTTTCATATCAAGGCATTCTTGCCATAGGCACTTTTGTCAAAATGACCACATTTTATTTTAAGTGTTCTTCTTTTCTTATTACCATCAGCATAATGTATTAGAAACAAACAGTGGCGTTCTGGGGAATGGGGACATTTTGCCCCCCCTCTCATTGTTTTCTTTGAACCCCACCCCCCCCACCCCGCTACAGAAATGTCAGATTTGTGGCAAAAATCATGATTTGGAGCCAAAAATCAATTTGGCAAAAAAGCAGCTATTTTGGGCCAACACAAATGGCACTAGAATCAGCATATAAACATAATTAACAACTGAATTCATCAGTTTATTTGAACTTAAATGTGCTTCGACCCTGCTGGCTTTCCATACTTTCAAATATTGTAAGTTGGAATGCATACAGTCTCTAGCAATTTGCAGTCACTGGACTATGTGCTTTTGAAGAGCACTGATAGGTTGAAAGTTTGTCACCTTTGACATTAATTGGTAAGATGAAATTGTAGCCTATTGAATATTGATGATGTAACCTGATGATTTATGACATTGTGGAACCACATAAGTATGGTATGTGCTTCTGACAGGGGTATTACTTACGTCTAAGATGGTCTCTACCAGACCAACCCATAAATTTAATAATGTACGGAAGGCTTCTTATCGTTCAAACACAATGGTTTCTCAAATATGATCCAAAGCCAAGTGGGTGCAATGTCTGGCTGCTACATCGAATTCCGCAAGGTTCCTGTCTGTGCATTGTTTTTCCACTGGGGCGGAACTAAAAGATTTTCCATTGTCTGTGGAGCTTTCACATCCACAGGTAATGTCCTGATCTGCCCCAGGTAGCCCCACTTCTGCAAAGAAACCTTAGATATCACCAATTCTGGTTCTCTCATCTGTTGAGACATCGCTCATTCAGCCCAAGAGGATTCAGCTCCAGGGCAAAGATCCTCACTCATGTTCATAACAAATTACTTGGTTGATAGCAAGTCTTTCTCCACAAGGCTCTCTCTTAACCTCATAGAGACAATGGTAGGACTTTCTTAAGAAACTTTTCTCTCTGGATTTAAGGGGGTTAGCAGCTGGGTTCTGTCTGAACATAGGGTCGTCACTTGATAACTTTGGCAAACTACGCTCCTTCATGCTCGCTACCCGACGAAGATATCGTTGTGGAGCATTTCCTTCTGAGTATGTATAGTTCTCCATTGGAGTTGGGCGAAGACAACCTATGAGGTGCAGAGTTTAATGCTGGATCCAGCTTCTTGGCATGGGTTGATCTTTCCCATGCATAGCAGGCATTACTCTGCACATGAGTAGCACAGGGGCAAGTTCCAGGTCGATCTTAGGGTAATGTGGGCGACACCCATCTTGTTCCAATGAGTTGTGGACCTACTTTGTGGTCTTATAAGAGTATTGCTGGCCAAGATAACTCCTAATAACAGACCAAGTTACTTTAAAGATCACATGAGGAGATTTCCAGAAAGAAGCGCCCCCATTTTTTTCGAAAACCTGGGTTTTTGGGCATATTTGAGGCCTTTCCAGTGTATTACGATCACACTGAAGTGAATAAGCCGAATACGCGTCTTTATGTAATAATGAAGATTTAGTACTTTCTGTCGTCACGACAAAAGTCAAGACGTGTTCTATGGGGACCATTACATAGTCAGAGCAAGTTCAAAACAAGGTTTTGTTGTTTTCTTTTTTCTGACTTGTTTGTCCAATAAACCTTCGGAACGTTCTGTAGGTGGTCTACAAATCGATCCTGTGCATTTGAGAGAATTCTATCCTAAAAAAAACTCCTGTCCCTTTAAGCTGACGTTTTGGTTTACGGTTGCGAATGGAAGCCAAACACACTTGTCGTGGACTGGATTTGGTGCGTAGATGATTTCCTCATAAGAAGGAGTGGAGTTCATCCAAAGCTTTGGAGAGGGCTCTTTGACAACTGTGAAGTCTGCATCTTGTGCATATTATTTAGTCAAGATAGCTAGATATATAACACGTTCCTCCCTGCACTCCTAGGTTGTCTTTTTTTGGCGTGATGTTTGAACAGGAGAGTCATGAGCACGCTCCCTTGGGGGCAGTCTATTCTTGAGCCTATGCCAAACAATCCTTTGAGGAGCTCATCAAGCGAATATCCTTTTGGTTCCATGGATTTAAGTCTCTGTCATTAATAGCTGCTGATAGATCGACGAACACGACTCCGGCACAAAACCCTTCTCGAAACCATTTGTCTTGTTTGATTTGCCTACCCGGAAACCTGCTTGTTCTGGTATGAGTCTCCTCTATCACAGGTGCGATACGTTGAGCAGGAAGACGTTTCAAAAGCGCTTGTAGGTATGGCTAGGAGTGATTTTGTTTGATAGCTCTTGGGATTAGATGGATCTTTCCAGGCTTTAAGAAGCCTTAACATGTAGTCTTTCCTTCCCTCTCCAGATCTTTGGTGACCTGTGGGAAATAGCAGCAATTTAGAGCTCAGAAGTTCTCCTGGGCTACTGGGCCACAGTTTTTCAGCTGCTCAGTTTAATGTTGTCAAAGCCTACTGCTGTTCCTGGTTGAAGTTAAGTAACACCAGTTTCCAGTTCGTCCATTGAGGGGCCGTGAAACCGGGATCTCCACTATACCTCTTACGGTCCAGTGTGATCATCGCTTGGGCTTCTCCTGCACTTAACCATTTAAAATCAGTTTGATGGGCAACTTTAGTTGATGGAGAATTTGGCTTGCTGTGGAGACTGTTTGGAATCCTCGAAGCTTTGGATGGGGAACCATGCTTTCTTGCTGTTATGGGTCATATTGGTGGATTCATTAAGGTATGCCAGTTTTTAATCTTTTCCTTGGATCCCCTCCGACACTTCACTTTTAGCAGTTGCTTTAGCTGAAGAAGGATCGCTTTCAAACATGGTAATACTCTTGATATTCTTTAGACACATTCTTGAAAGGCCGGGTGTAACATTCCAGCCTACACCTCTGTTTATGAATCGCCATGCAGTCTTGTTCACTATTGGGCAAATTTGTCATAGTTATGGGGTTTGGGTGCAATCCTCTTCACTTTCTGGTCCAGATTAATTACCCTTAACCAGTCCTGTTTTTCTATATTTAAGAGTGCTGCTTAAAAGGCACTGTCCGTGTCTTACGCAGCGTTGACTGGATCCGATTGAGTTGAGTTGAGTTAATGAACATGATCCACAACACTCTTGCATGCCATACAGGTTAGAGATGTGTTTGATAACACAGCTAGATCAGGGTTGTAACTCTCTTTCCAATGACTATAAAATGATGGTGGCAGCTTAGGTTCGTGAAGGACACGAAGATGTTGACTGTCTAGCCATTTCTTTGAACAGCTGTCCGTCCTATATTGGTTTTTAATTCATTTGTAGCCCCCTGGGTAATATGGCTGTTTTGAAATGCCAATGTAGAAATGAGGGTTTGGTGAAATTTCCATGATTCAATTGAGGGTGCTTGGAATCTACTGATGAGGTATGTAGAATGACTCAATGGTGATGGACTTTTTGTCAGCGACTGAGGTTGCTTCTCCAACCGATGCCCTGTTTTCACATATATATAATATCACTTCCATACTGTCGATGTGGTTTCTCGATGGCAATAAGGACCATTCCTGGTATAGCAGTTTGGAAACGATGAACTTTCAGTTTCCATGTGGGTTTCCTGCAAGACATAGGACAGCCCCATTGGAGATTGTTTGAAACCTGTCATCAATGAGGTTACTTTTTTGCATTAGAAAAACTCCACCTTCAATGAAGCTATTGTCAACTTTTCAAGGCAGACCTTATAGAAAAGGGATGTGCTGGCCTCTAGTCATGATGTGGGAATAGTACTTGAAGAAATGTTATGGAAAAACTGTGTTTGGTGGTGTGGGATTAGCTTCACTGGGAGCCGTTTATTGACAAGCATACCCACAGATGGTTCGCAACTTCATCCCATACGGAAGGCTATATTGAATATACCAGAACATCAAAATTGAGTCATAACAATGCCATATTTGACCTTTTAAAGCTTGAAGCAGGACCGGTTTCCGTGTCAATAGAATTCTGTAGGCCTACCCACAGATATTTGTTTATTAGAGAATATTGTTGATAAAGGATTAAAGGTGCAACTAGAAATTTTGGGGGGCTTCCTGCATGGTTTTTCATATGTAGTGAATTGTACTGAAATATATTCTTTAATAATTACATCATAAAAAACATTGACTATTAGTCAACAAATATAAAAAGGCAGTCATTTTGAAATTAACGGCGAAACCAAAATTGTAGATTATCGTTTAAAATTCTGTAAACACAGTTACTTTTTAATGATCCTTAACATGTAATTTAACCAAATATGTTTGCTACTGTATGCTGGAATGAACTCATTTGAATAAAATTCACCCTTCATTTTGTGCTACCAAGTAGCCGACAAATTGGGTCAGAATAGGCTACCATTTTGATTTTTGGCACCCAGGTAGCATTTATTGATTCAGATCTGACTACGTTCTTTTATTTTTATATCTCATTGATATTCACGAAGTTTCTACTACTGTAATTCAACAACACCTTTAATATAAAAACATTGTTGATTATTCGTCAATTATAGAAAAATGGGTGCCATTTTGAATTGCTGGCTACCCCCATTGCACATCGAAGAAAAAATTAGTGCTAATCTTTTTAAACTGTTCTAGGTTCTACTCTAATTTCGTAGGGTGTCTCTACAACATATGAAAGTTTATCAAATATAGCAAAAAATGCAACCTTCCAAAATTTCAGAACTAAAACCCTCCTAGGAATTACAGTGCTCTCTATTGGCAGTCAATCAGCTGAAGGACTTGGTCACTAACTGGGGTGATTTCACCCGACGCATCATAAACCCATCTTAAACAGCGGCACTGGCACATATTTCACAAATATGAAATTCCTTCAATTTGCTCTCATGATATCTATCGTTGAAAGAATAGAGATACATTTGAACACATAATAACACCTCCAAAAACATAAAGGGAGTTAATAAGAGGCTAAAGACCTCCAGTATTTGTAGGCTAACTTTAAGTTTTCCATAACTTAATATCAACAGATGTGTATGTTTTCATGATACATAGACTCATCTCATTGATTTACAACCACAAAGGTCACACCAGACCGTCAAACGGGGTTTCATGCCATGGTAAACAGCATACGGTATGCGTTGCGTTGTGTTAAACGCCATTTCCGTTCGTCTGCTGAATTAATGTCGCCGCGACATTAATTACCAATCGTCTGTTTACCCATAAGGATGCTGAGTTGGTCTTAAGGTACACCAGAGATTTTGAGGCACCCATACATTGTGTCCAAATAATACTTTCATATAGATCACACACTCAAATTATTTTCTTGGATTGGCTCCAGAATGTCTTAAAAGATAGAAATAAGGTGATTGATTTGCTATATTTCAATATAAAACATAGGCTGAATTCGTATTGTGCTCCTATACGAAATTAGAAATTTCACAATTTTTGTACCAAATTAATATTTCTCAGCTTAATCCTTTCAGGTGGGGTTATTTTTGATGAAAGCTTACATCAGGGCAAAAATCAGTACTTTCAAATTTTTTAGGGACACCTGATTTGTGAAATCTCTCGTTGCACCTTTAATCACGTCAGGTGAGCTGCTAATGTATGAAAAAAGGCTTACAAACAGGCAAAATATGATTTTGAAATTTTGAGGGCGCCACTTATTTTGCAAAGTACTCTTACTCTTTAATCAAGCGCATATTAAATAATATGATTTAATTATGATGCGTTTGCTTATGATGGGTCTTATGATGGGTTGAAATCTTGGTGAAATCCACCCCTCTTTGAGGGGGCAAGGGTTCTGAGTGGTGGGGACACTTTTAAACAGTTTAAGGGCAAAAAAATTGATCTTGCAATGAAATATGGATTCATAAATGAGCAATGGTTATAGATGAGATTAATGGCTCTATAACAGGGTTCCCCCTCCAAAAAACTTGTGCTTTCATGGACCTCTTAAAGGGGATGACAGTTTTCATCTTGATAAAATCTGTAAAGTTTCCCCACCAATATTTCAACCCCTTTTGATATGAGAGCTAAAAACATGATTTTATGATTCCCATAAGTACTGTGTTTGTTATAAAATTAAATCGTTATAGACCGAAATCAAACCAAACTCCTTTAGCCCAAAGTGCAGGGTAAATGAGAAAAAAATAGAGATTGCTTGATAAGAACCAACAATTTTAACCACTCGGTTTACATCTGGGTTCTTCGGATGAGGCTATTACCCTTTGCCCTTTCAATTGTAAGTGTTCAGCATTTATCAGTGATTATATTTACCTTTTTGTGTTTGGGTATATATAATAATAGTCTGTTTACCTTTCTGTGTTTGTTTTATTTCAGACAACGAGGGCCTGACCAGTGTATGTAGCAGCCCGCATGCTAGTCTCTTTCCAAAGTGAATCTCGCTAAAAACTTATCTCTATTTAAATGAATGTGCTGTCATGGCTATCCATATGTACATGTATGCAATGGATTCATAGTTTTTGTACTTTTGTCAGTATGGACTGAATCATGGTAATGTTGTTGTTTCAAAAACAAGATATTCTGCAAGTGAGTGTTCTTTTTTTTTACATTGGTGTGTTAAATGTAAGTAGGTGGTTAAAAATATAAGATGACCACCACCGCCATTCCTAGATGATACAGCCAAGATCATTGGCCGAGTGCATTTAAACCTCATCTGTAATTGTGTTCATAGTGAGATTCTGTAATCAATCTCAAGGCAAGTGGCACCCTTGGCTTGTCCAATAATCACCAAATTTTATATCTGGACTACACTACAACAATTTAAAGTTCACATCTTAAACCTGAACCGAAGCAGCAGTGTCTCAATGTTACAGAAAAATGTACTTCTATTGACCTTGAAATTATTAGTCTCACAAACCCACATTTCTTGGAGCTATCATGCATAAATAAATGGAAAATTTATATTTGTCCGAGTGAGTGCATTCTCGCGAAGACTCCCATACATAAAACCCAAATCCAGAAGAAAAAAGAGAATCCAAAGACTCGCTAACTCCACCTATGAGAATCAAACTAGACTATTGTTTCTGTCCATGAAAATTGAAATTTTATACTTAGTTAAATCAAATGTGAAGATGATTTGTGACCAACCTTGCATTGATGTACTCTTCTCCCAATTTGCCTCTTTGACACACTAAGTCATGAAAATTAGGCCTCAAATTTTAGGGGACACATTGGTGCTCTACTTTGATGAATCATTCTAAACAATCTACTAAAAAATTTATTGGGTATCAAAAATGTTATTAAATTAAACTTTAAGTTGTACTTTTCAAATTGACAAAGGCAGGAACAGAGAGGTTGTGTGACTGTTGTTGGGATATAGTTCAAAAACAAAAATAGAATTCATGGATCATTTTAAAATATAGAAAAAAAACAAGTCCCTGGGGATGTTGAACACCTTATCTTTAAAGAATGACTGTCATAATATTTCTCAGAGGATATTGTATTTTCCAAAGGCTCTGGTGGAAGTAAGTGTACATGAAACTTCAAAGATATGGCCAAAACAATGGCAAAAAATTCAAAATATTCAGAGTGGTCTCTCTCTCTTGCCATCTTAAAAATTTCCAGCTCATCTTTGTCATATTGCAGTTGTGCCCAATATATGATTGTCCTAATGAAAACAAAAACAATCCAAGGAAGACTCCGTCTAATAGCATGTCATTAAAGGTTTTGCAAATAGGAGAGATTTCACATATCCACTATCCCTACAAAAATGGAATGTATGATTTTTGCCCTGTGATGTAAAGCTTTCCATCAAAAAGGAATCACACCTGAAGGGATATGCTGAGAAATGTTTTCTTTGGTACAAAAATAGTGAATGAAAATTCTAATTTCGTATAGGGCAAATACAAAATTAATTGCCTATGTCTTATCTATAGATGAAATGTACTATTATGACACAACATTTGGGTAGCTTCAAAATCTTGTTGCACCTTTAATTGTAACGACTACCGATTCTCTGTTTTTTTGGTTAGATTGAACAGTCTAATGGGTTTGAATAAACACTACTAAGAATTCTAAAATCTGGTGAAATGTAAGCGCAATTCATTGGTGGAGGACCGGGTTTAATGGTGTAATTGAACCCAGGTAGTACGGCTGCGTATTGAAGTTTTGATTTTAGGTGATGAAGCGCTCACGTCATTACAGCGGTTTTGCTACTTTAGAGCGCGCCTTGCCTTACGTGCGTCTCGTTGCGTATGATGTTGCGTTCAAACGGGTTGTTCGAGTGGTGTCACGGGTGGTTGGCCGTCCTTTTGTGTATTTAAAATTTAAACCGTTATTATAAAAGCATCGCGCGAAATTGGTTGAAAGATGACCTTAAATGATAAGATGTTAAGAATGAGAATAAAGTATGATTGGGAACCGGTACTCTCTTTACGACGAATTGAACCCGGCAAAACCATTATTTTTGCGTGGAAGACGCTGGCCGAGGCCGAGTTATTCCACTTAAAATAATGGTCTCGCCTTGGGTTCAATTCATCGTAAAGAGAGTACCGGTTCCCAAAAAAATCATTACCTTTATTTCTAAATATTAATCTTGAAAGGGACTTGTGATTGGCTAGTGCTAAATATGGCTTACTCTATTTGGCAAAATTAAACAAGCTCACTGCGTGCATTGGTAATTCAATGTTGTAGTGAGCCTCATTATGCAAAATACAGTAAGCTGAAAGTTGTATCGTGTTTTCCTTTCTAATCTAGGAAGGCACAAAATAATGCAAAAGGTTTTTGTAAAGCTGTTAAAATGTTTGGTCCTGTACAACAAGTGTGTAATGTCCATTAACTTTTACCTTCATTACTTTCATATTCCAAGCAAACAATTCCAAGGAGATAGTTAAAAGTTAAATTCACGAGTGAGTGGATTTCATAGTCTGTAGTACAAATGGTACATAATATAGACACCATTAATAGCAAGGTTTTTAGCTTAAAGACATCTTTTCCAGTAAGTGTACTTTCAATTTACAAAACAAAAGGTGGATTTTAATTGGCATTTCTCAAAAAAAAATTAAATGTGCAAGGTGGAGCTAAGCTACCTGGTCGTTGGGGCCACTATATATTTGCTGTTGGGGTTTGCCATTCTTTTACCATCCCAACATTGCTGATACGCCGTGTGGAGTGAGCAAGAGAGGGTTGCATCGTTACCTCACCTGTTTAAATCCATATCCATTTGCTGGCGTTTCCTTAAGGTACCCACTTCATTCTGACACGCTTATATTCGGCAACCGTAATGGAATAATGCCTAAACCGTGTGGTTTTATCCTGTTGCGGTTTCCAATTCATAAGTGTTTCATCTTGTGGAAATAGCCCCATGTGGGTTCTACGGTCAACATTTTCACCACAAATAACAATACCTATCTTTGTTTAAGTCTTTCGAACAAGACATGAACTCTAGAATATGTAAAGCTAATTTATAAATAGCCAGTGAATGCTGTGCTGTGTACAAGGTAATTTTATTGTGCCTTGTGTTAATGTCTGTCTGTGTGTCTTATGGCTTTCTGTTATTTTGCATAGACTTCTGCACCCATAATGTGTTCACATGATGGCATTTTTCACTTTCATGAAGAACCGTGGAAGCCAGCGAGTCCAATTGGCACAATGCAGAAGCCCACACGATTCAAAAAAACCTTGGTCTCTTTCCCTTAATTGTAGACATTAGAGACAGACGAGAGAGACTGGACTCCTGCAGGAGGGAGTGCTCCCAGCTTTTTACCCAGGAGGGCTGGGTCAATAAACAATGAATCACCTGCCTTTGAAGTGTTTTACCCATGCTATGAACAAGAGAAGTTCAGACCGAGGGGAAGCATAGACGCCTTGTCTGCCTCCTGTGTACAGGAATTATGGCATAGCCCATACACTTTACTAATATGAGGGGGGGGCACACTTTTGGTGCCTTAAGGTGGATGAATTGATCAAGGTCTATGTCTCCTTTTCATTAAAACATCACCAAAAAAATCACCAAAACATTACAAATTTTGAGCACAGCTATTTGAAAGTCATTTATTATTGTTACGGTCACCTTGAACAATGCCAACCAACCTCAAAACTACGGATTCCAACTCCTGAATAACAGACAATACACTGTGAACTTGATTTAACAATTTTAAAACAAAGTTTTATTTAATTGTGTGTCTAATCCAACCTCATTCAAACCTCGATTAGGTATCAATAATCAGATTAATCTATAATAAAGTTGTTAATTAATGCACTACTAAACTAACTACCTGGTGTGTGTCGCGACGAGGGCTGCAGCAAGATTACTATAAAGGTGCAGAATCTTGCAAAGACCCTGGCGAATATTCCAGCGCAAAACTTCAATTTCCAATGTGGGACGTGTCCCGGAGGACGTGTCCTTACTGAAGAATACCAGCTCCTAATGACTCCCGAAGCTCGAGTCGACTAATATAAAGTCCAAAAGTGCTGTACTTGTTTATCCTTGGATAACTCCAGAGGCCACGAAACACGGAAACCGACACGGCTACACAATCGGACGAAAACTGTTTGAGCTGTGACAACTATGACACTGTCCACTATAGGAGACTCTGTACTCATTGACTATGGTGACTGTCACTGTCAACTTTGAAACTCTGCTACTAACTTGCAGTGATTCTGCTATAACTTGTAGTCATGATGGTATAACTCTCCTCGTCATTAAATATGTGGTGATACTCTGACTCATCGTCTCTCACCAGGGCTTTATCTATCCTCCTCAACAATTCTAAAGGATCTAGTCCTCTCTATTGAGTTGTCATGTGCTAAATCTAGCCCATTACATCATAAGTCCATCACCCTCTTGCACACAGCATATCTGGCCTTAGATACGTAGGGTGCCTCCTATAGCAGTTCATGTCCATCACCTATGAGCACAACAGTTCAATGCAGCAGGGCGCCCATCTATCCCTCATCCAGAATTTTCCCTTGCCTTCTAATGAAATCACTAGGTTCTAGACGCTTCTCCGTTTTCTTTTTTATTCTATTTGTTTTGCACACACCAGCTATGCACACAACCAGGTATTCCCACTATTGTATTCCTTAGATAATTTACAATATTTTATGTGCTAATTTATGACTTAATCCTACTCAAAGTGAAATAATCATTGCTAATTAATTTTAAAAAAAGAAAAAACCTAAAAAATTAAAAAAAAAACGATAGCATCAATGATGCATAAGACGCACTTGTATGGTGGAACTTGAATGATTCTTGGAGACGCAAATGCATGAGACACCTAAGTTATTGGTTGGCAGACAGTTTTGAACAAAGATTCAAGATGGACATAAAATTTGCCTTGGCAAATGAAAATGTAGTGTATACAAGTGATTTGAGGTCAACATGAACCCGGTGGTGCCTTCCAAATGGTGCAAAAAATACTTTCCTGTCATAATTTCTTTTGAACATTCCCTATGCCTCTTTAATCCAATTATAATCTTAACCATTTCAGAAAATCATATAATGCCCCTTTAATTGGGATGGCCCTTTAACTGGTACAGTGAGTATGGCCGGTATTTGGTAAATGGAGGAATAGCCTTTTAATAATTAGTAAATTGAGAATTTCCACTTTCATTGGAAATGAAAAATGGACTTTAATTTGTAAATAAATTGCTGGCCCTTTCCAAGGTAAATGAATGGCCCGTTTAATCGATAAATGAAGGAATACCCTTTAATTGGTACTCTGAGAAATGCCTGATGCCCGTTAATTGGTAAATGGAGGAATTAATTGTTAAATTGATTAATGGAAAGTGCCCTTTAAAAAGGTAATAATGGAGGACTGGCTTTAATAGATACAAGTCGGTCACCCGGCTTTCGCGACCAACGGGCGGGGAAGAAGCGCTAAAAACCATAACCTCATCAATGAACTCTATCCTATCTCACACCAGAAACTCTAAAAACACTCATCATGTGAACTCCATCCATAACTCACCAAAACCAAAAAAAACCCTCTAAAACAACCTCATACATGATGACACAACTCACCAAAAACCAGGCGGTTCTTCGAACCACAAGTCCGCGCCTGCTTTCGCGCTGAATTGTAAGACAAAAAGCCGCAACACCAGAGTGAAATGCTGTTCGAGTCCAGGGATGGTCCCCCAAAAATTGTGCAACCAGATAAACACCAATTTTCTTAACTAGTTTTACTTCCCACTATTCATTGACCCAACAACCCTAGGGGTCACAACATTTTCCATTGTGGATATATTCATCTTGCACGTTGAAACCCCCCCCCACTGCCACGAGCATAGTCAGAGAGGTTTAGAGTAGCACCCCTGGTTTTGCATTTATCGTATTTTTTACTTCCTGCTCTTTAATTTGACAACAACCCAGGGGTCACAACATTTTCCATTGTGGATATCTTAATCAGGATAAGTCCTCACAACA
>JAMKCH010040665.1:0-33838 GCA_023653785.1 Ophioderma brevispina | reverse complement strand
TTTTGGGCAATGTGTTGTATTTGCTGTTCTTGACAACAAATGCAAAAAAAGATTTTCAAGAACATGAAACATGCTGTCTAGGTCGAAACTATCCTCACAAAATTTATGGAATAAACCCATTGCGTCACAGCTTGAAGCTAGGCTTTATCACCTATCGTAGATATGCCAGCAAATTTTCCTCCCAATCAGTACCTCTAAAGCAGCAGACATAGTAGACTACAGTTTTCGATTCCAACTGCGCACACCTTGCAGGAAGTCAACTGTGCACTTCGCTTTTCCTTTCCAGTGATAAAGTGAAGCTCACATGAAGGTGTTGTTGAACACAAATTTTCATGAGGTAAATGAAGACATCCGTGTCTGGGAATATAATATTTATATCTCTGATGTTTCCGTCAGTCTTGGACGCATCAAGTTAATAACATGCATTGGGATCAAGGTGTCAGCCTCCTCAATTGAGTGCTCACCAACCTGGAGCCATACACACCTGGTTTGTGGAAACGTTGAGGCTACACTAAGCTTGCTTGCTCCTCTTCATATTCATGGAGTAGAGCTTTCCCACGTAATCTGTCAGTAGAGACTTTGTTTCAATATGACGCAGCAGGGATTTCAGCGGTATAATTTGAGCTTAGTAGAAACTCTTAAGTCACCTTGACCGGATTGCTGCCAGCAGACCTTTTGCCATGGTCGGAGATTTCAGTGAGTTATCAATATAGATCTGTCGAAGACGATCACATCAGATCATACGCGGCGACAATCTTACGGATGCTTTGAACAAGGATGTGGCAAAATACGAGCAGTGTCATTGTTGGACCGTTTGATAAACTCGAACTGCCATGGGTTAAATGCACACTATTGTATTGGATCTTCAACCCGCTGATGTATCAGCCGGTTAAGTCTACTGAGAGGCACTTGTGGTTTCTGTTAGACGCATCAATGACATGGACAAAAGTAGTCTTGTCATTGGGATTAGAAGAAGGCCATCGTAGGAGAAGAGTGTTCTGCGGATAACAGAAACTCTGATAAGAAGCTGTTCCAATGTTTGTCCACGAACAGATTGTGATGGAATGCCTGACTTAGTCACCATGAAATCACAGTTTTAGAGCTTCCCAAGGTCTTGGTCACGCACTTAAATATCTTATTTGGGCTAGACAAATTGGTACAAGCCGAGTATATTTGTAGGCACCGATGATCAAGCTCCCATTTCCCTGTAGACTGATGGAATCAAAGTGGACTCTCTACCGGCTTCATATAACTCGGGGAAATTCTTTTGCCATCTGCGGAAGGTCTTGACCAAGTGCAGCTCGGAATTGGTCTTGACGATTTACATTACCTCTGTCAAAGAATCCCACCATTTCTTGTCTCATATGAAACTCGCCTGTGGATGGGTGACATTTCAGGATTCTGGTTTACAAAAAGGTTGCTAGCTTAAGATAGAAGATGCAAAGTTGCCTCAAAGAGGAGGTCATAGAGACATGATATTGGTTACCTTGTACTCTTCACACGCTTAAAACACTTTCCATTAAAGATTGAGGATTGTCGATGGTGGTTGGGAAAAAGACCAGCTTCAGTGCTTCTGGATTCAAGATACTCTGCGATAGCATGAAGTGAGACAAAACAAGCATGGACCTCCAACTCTCAACCCAGTTGGTATTTTGTTGACGGATGTGCAGCTTAATGCTCTTTCGTGCAAGTAAAGAATCAAGTGGGATGACCAGTTTTGTGATGAGGACCTAAAACAAAAGTGGATATCCCTTGAGCAAGGCAAAGCACTGTAGACCTATAGAGGGCCGCATAATCAGTTGGAGGTCTCTTTCCGTGATGGTACAACCTTGATGATAGTACGGAGAAATTTTAATCTGAAACACTGATTCCCTCTGTGGGTTTTAGTGTTTAAAAAAAAATTTCCGTAAATGTAAGGAAATTTCTAGCGCAGTATTTCCAGACATTTTTAAGGGTAAATGTACAGAAATTTCTGTAAATTCAGTAACGGAAAAAAAAAACTTTGGACAGTAATTTTAAGAAGTTGTCTTCTATTACGGAAAAAATGAGTATTTTAACAGATTTTTCCGTAATTTAAATGACGGAAAGTACGGAACCAAAAAAAAAGTCCGTAAATATTGCTGCAAGAAATTTTGAAATTTCCGTAAATTAACATTTTTATGTTTTTTATTGTTATTGTTTTTCACAGATTGTCCGTAATTTTACGGAAAAATCTGTTTTCAGGACTGTCGGAAAATTTTTAACAGGGTAGATGAAGCCGGAAAAACAGGGGTTGGGGGCAAAAGTTAGGTGTTTTGTTAACCAAAAATGAGTTCATTTTGTACTGTTTACCCTGCCCATTTATTCACATTTAAGCACTCTAATGGTTACAAAATATCAGATTAACTAAAATATGAAACAGCTCCATCCTAGAAGCAGGCCCCATGCAGTTTTACGCAATGCCATATGACTCTCAGTTTCCCGCCATAAATTACCAAAGCACCAGGCGAAGGTGAAGTCGCACTGATTCTGTTATGAAGGGCGTTAATTAGATTATCGGCTTATAAAATCGACGGCTAACGGATTGTAAGATCGGCAGTTTCCCGTTTGGCGGCCATTTGGAAATGAAAATGGGGCCTTTTGAAATCCAAAATGCGACTAAACCAAATAGATACAACTAAGGAAAGTGCTTCTAATTGAATCCTGATCACAAACATGGTGATTGTCACAATTTCACTGTCTACGTTACTCAAAAGCCAAGATATGGGACAAATTGTACATCATGTAATTGAAAAAGGCGACTATTTTGAAATCAGATGGCGGCCAAACCTAAATTAGTGAAAGCAAGGCAATACTTTTAATGGAAGACTCTGGTATCGCAAGGCATGGATATTTGCCACCATTTTGACTATTATAAGTTGCCTCAAAGCCGAGATACAGGACATCACATAGTTGAAATGGCGGCCATTTGTAAGTCCAAGATGGGCGGCCAAACCAAATCAGTTACAAGTAAGGCACGAGATATAGGACAAAAATAAATGAAAAATGGCAGGCCATTTTGAAATTCAAAATGGGCGATCCTGAAGGCGTATTTGAAAAAAATGGCAAATAACTTTTTGAAATCAGCACCCAAAATGACCAAAAGTTAGCCAATAAATCAATTTTGGCAAGGAAAATCCAACGGGTCTAAATATCCGGGACATATCAAACTAACTAAACTGAAGGACAAGAATGCTTTTTGTGTCAAAAACGATCTAGCCTGTAAATTTAGTAATTCTGGGCTTTAGTAAAAATATTAATTCCAAGTACTAGCTTAATAGTGACCGTCGGTTCGTGGAAGGGGCTACAACATTTCATGAAGAACTGGGGCGGGGGTCATGTCACTGACTTGGCCATAGGGGGTTGTGTAACGTGTTGTCAATATGGAAATCCCCCATCCCTCCCTTCAGAATTAATGACCGGGCCTAATGGAGCACTCGAACAAACAAAACACCAAACCAAAGGCAATTTTCGGTTGACGTTCATCTAGGACGTCCCATGGCAGCAATTAAATGAGGTATAACAATTTATTCCGTCATGGGCTGTATGACGTGGTGCAGTTGTGCTTGACGAAATGAATGGCAATAACTCATTTGCATAATGGGAGCTTCTATATGATGGTCTACCCCAATTTTCAAAACTGGTAGGAATCGTGTAGGCTAACTACAAGTCATATAAACTTATATTGATAAAAAATGCACTAAAAATACTGTAAAAACCCAGTGCAGAGTGTGAAAAAATCACCATTTTTTTGCATGTCCACTCACCCAATGCCAGGTCTCTGGGGTTGAAAGCACTAGCCTTTCACCCGTACATCCATTTCAGATGTGAGTGCCCCCACATTATAATTTGTCGTCTTTTCTAAAATTATTGCCCCGCGCGGGAGCGCGGGGTTATAGATGTTGAATAACTTGACAGACATGGAGTTTTTGCTGTATTGAAGCATGAAGAGCCTTGGTCATAACAATTTTTCATGACAATTGAAAATGATGAACAGTGCTAAAATCACATAATGGTTTTGATGAACATGACATAAATTTATATGGGATCTGTACATGGTTCTATTTCCATGTGTTTAAGTGGGGGTCAAATATCACTCGGCCAGTTGGGCGAACTGCCAACAGTGCCCGGTTAAAGGTGCAACGAGAGATTTCACATATCAGGTGTCCCTAAAAAATCGAAAGTACTGATTTTTGCCCTGATGTAAAGCTTTCCATCAAAAATATCCCCATCTGAAAGGACTAAGCTGAAAAAAGTTTCTTTGGTACAAAAATTGTGAAATTTCTAATTTCGTATAGGAGCAAATACGAAATTCAGCCTATGTTTTACATTGAAATATAAGCAAATCAAAATAACCTTTTTTCCTCTCTTTTAAGGCATATCTATAGCCAAATACAAGGTAAGAAATCTATTGGGTGTCTAATCTATTATAAAATTACTATTATGACACAATATTTGCGTGCCTCAAAATCTCTCGTTGCACCTTTAATAGTCAGGTACTATATCATTGCATATTCAGAAATATTGACAATTTCTTGGCAGCTGACATCAGTTATGATGGTCGACTATTGAGGTACTACAGTGACCATTAACTTGAACAAGAATAAGTGAAATTGAATCAACACTTACGATACCACTATAAATATATTCAGTTTTCAGTAAAAGTCACCTACACAAGCAATTTTTGCTTTGAAAATGTTATTTATCTCTCAATTCTTGGCTATTTTTGGATGTTTTTAATAATTCTGCCATTGCGCGGGGCATACATTGGTGCCCAGCACCAAAATGTTTCTTGTATTGAAATGTATTTATCCAAAATAAGTTGGTGTGGAATTTGAACCACTCACATCTGCTTTATAGGACTAGTGAAAGAGAGCATACGAAAAAATTATTTTCGTATTCTTGGTATAACAACTCGTGATCTGATCCAGTTGCGTGTTTAACCCGCTCTGGTTTAACCCATGCATGCACCATCGCCCGTTCCAGGCCGGGGGCAGTCGCATTGTGCTGTAGGCTGGAATGAATGGACTACAGGAAATAAGCCTGCAGGGGGTTTGATATTATGAATACCATGACATGGTTTTCAATCTCCCCTGCATTGCTGCATCCACAAAGAGAGTGAACGTGTGATTTTCTTAAAGCTACGCAGCTGATACACGTACGAATCATATCATTAGAATATCAACTAATATGATTAGAAAGAAAGAAGAGCACTATATATTGACGAGGAATTTCAGCACGTGTTTGGTTAGCAAATTTGTAAGGGAGATTGCAACAACGCCCTCTGTTAGACGTGACTGTTATAAAAATACGTTTTATTATCAGTCTATTATCCCTAATTTATGTTGTCTTGTAAGAAGTAAGAGAAAATATTAAAATAAACAAGAAAATACCTTTTTTCTAATTTCCACGGGCTTAAATTGGGTAATTCCTTTCACAGGTTTCAAATTATCATATGCTAAAATATATGCAATGAATGACATTAATTTAGATAAAGTAAGATATTCATTTAACACGTATTTTGAAGATGATAGTGGAATGAAATTTTCAGAGTGCGTAAAAACGTGAAAGATAAGAGTAAATCTCCTGGTGAATACATGATCAAATGCATCCTTTACCCAAAGATAATTGTTGTAAGGACCCGTGTTTGTTTGTTTTTTTTCGGGCTCTGTATATTTTTTCCGACAGGGCCAGACCCCGAGCAGTGGTCCGCTTCAGGTTCACTATATCATATTTCCAAACAATGAAAAAGTGCCCCTCGTGGGTTCATGCTATTCAGAAGTCAGATTACATCTTCAACATGATGTCTTGTCTATTTACAGTTTATAACAATGTTCCGCCTTGATAGTTTGATTGTGTAAGGGCAAGCCTAACTGGACTACGTCCAAGCAAATTCACTCTTTATGTCCATTCTAAACATAATACTCAATTCAATAGTTTCAATGTCATTTACATAAAGAAAAAAAGTTACATTGTTTGTATGTTTTTTTTTTTTTTAAGTTTTTTATTTTTGGGTTGGGTTTTTTTATTTCATTTACACTCTAAATTGGTCAACCGGAATAACGTATTATGTCATTTGTTCCGGGGTTGTTTCACCTAACGAGATTATGTGCAATTAAAAGGAACTGTGATTAGATATGTTACAAACTGTGCAGTAATATGACATTAGGCCAATGAAACCACAAGTCAATCGTTTTCCGTTACAATGTTTTTGAATGGGTAGCCTAACCATTCATATGTAATTGGGGTAAATGGTGTAAAAACCGGGATTTCATGTATTTATAGGGGGGGGGACACCTTATAGAAACAGCTAATACTTTTAAGTGTTTATTTTCTGTGGAAAAAAACGCACAGTTTGAGGACGTAGGTAAGTTTCAGTTACTTAGGAGCATTGGACGGGAAATCTTAAATTTTCAGTATTTACCACAAACAAACCCACTCAGTCAGGAAAGTGTTAAAATGACCAGGAGGACATGCCTGATGAAGCTTAATTATGACTTAAGTAATATTTGCAACAATATGACTTTTAACCAAAATCATGAGTTTTGACAAAAATAATAATTCAAGGCGGATGGGAATGGGAAACAATGAATCGACTTTCATTGGCCTTATCTCATAAAATGGCCATAATGTCAAATCAACATTACGCAAAAGCTTGTAAATTATTAGCAGACAATTTTAAGCTGTTTCTACAAATAATATGTGTATTCTCCGGACAAATATATGACACACTCATTTTGGAATAATGTGTTTTTCAGACCCAACTTAAAACGTATTTGCTATTGAAACGCCTCAGTAATCATATAGAGTAGGGGAAGGATTACATAATGAGTTCCAAAACCACTCATTGTGAATCAATGGCATAATTTTTGAATTACGTAACCATGTCTTGTTGGGGGTATGAAAAAGCCAGACGTCGGTTGTGTGGTTCCTTTCCCAGCTCAAAGCCTGTTTGCAACAAGCCCACGTTTTTCAGAGTGGTTGTTTCTGGTGAACTTTACAACAAAAAACCTCTTCTTATCGTATCCAAACACAGTAGGTTCTTTAAATATGATCTAGCAGAGATTTGTACAATGTCTGCAGGCTGTTAATGAATTTGCACAAGGTACTTGTCGGTGTATGTGGCTCCAGCATTGGGCAGACCAAGAGATGCCCCATTGTTTGCGGCTGCTGTTCCACAAATACAGGTAGTGTCCTGATCCGCTTCCAGGTAGTCCCACTTTGCAAGGAAACCTTAGACAGGTTAGATCGGGCGGTTCTGGTGCTGCATCTCGTTCAGACCATCGCCATTAGCCAATGAGGATTCAGCTCCAGGTCGAAAATGCTCACCAGGATCAATACCGTTACCAATAGATGTTACTTGGTTGATAGCAAGTCTTTTTTCCACAAGGCGACTCTATTAAACTCCTTAGAGAACTGTTCAAGGGGTTGGACTTCTTAAAAAAAACTCTCTATGGATTTAAGGCGGTTAGCAAATGGTCTCTGTCCAGACATTGAGTGTTTCACATTAGATACTTGAAAGCTACGCTACGCTCCTGCATGCTCGCTACACTCACAGCTGTTTGAAAGTCTCATTTCTTATGACAAAACGAGAATAAAACAAAAAATCCAACGGCGACAAAAAACATTTGACAACCAATTTGGCGTATTTATTCCAAACTACATCCTATGTAAAATATGATAAAAATTTCCATGCGGGCCCAACTATGATTGTTATAAAATCTAGTTTTACACGTCTTCTATGCACAGAGAAAACGCTGTTTGAAAAAGTTTAAACAGTTGTTTAAAAGTTTAAACAAGTGTTTACTGGGTGAAATGAACAGTGTTGTTCAGTTCACCCGTTTAAACAACTGTTTAAACTTTTTAAACAGCCTTTTTTCTCGGTGGGGAAATAGACCTATAGAGGGCGCTATACACATACAAATTATGACCGTTGTAGGCCTACTATGGCAGATCGCAATGGCTAGTTATGATTTTTGCGTGTCCCTACGTGTCCCTAGCTCTTGCAATCTCTACCTATATCAGTTGTCAAATTCAAAATTGTGTCGCCATTGCTTAAAATTTCTCTAAATATTAAAAATATTTTGCAAGGTGGTCACTACGATGGATGTCTGTGGAGCAATTTCCTGCAGGATGTATAACTTTTTTCGTTGGTGTTGGGCGAAGACATCCTGTGAGAAGCTGGCATGGAGGATTTAATGCTGGAGCTTCTTGGCACGAGTTGATCTTTCCCTACAGGGCAAGCAGATTGAAACTGAGTAGCACAGGGAAAGTGCCGTAAATCTTATGGTATGTGGACGAGCACGTGCCCCATCTTGTGCCACGCAGTGAGTTAGTTCAAGATTTATTGCTGAACATACTTTACTCTTTATCTTCTTGATGTGGTCTAAAAGGAGAGAGTTGGGTCCAAGGATTAACTCCTAGGTCGACAGGGTTAGCACATTGCTCCAGGGGTGTTCCGACCAGGTTACTCTAAGCTAACGTTTGGCTGCACAGCTCTCACGTTGCTGATGGAAAGCGACACATCTGTTTCTTGGATGGATTGTGCGTAGGTGGTTTACTCATAAAAGGAGTGAGTTCAAACCAAAGCTGTGAAGCCTATATCTTATGCGCTAATTCCAAGGATCGTTCTGATAGAGATTAAAGCGACAGGTTCCTGCACTCCTATAGGTTGGTCGTGTTATAGATGTTGAACAGGAGAGGTGGAGCACGCGTCACCTTAGGTAGTCCTCTTAAGCCTATCGAATCGGCTCTCCTTGCTTCTAGCTGAACAAAGAACATCCTGTTTGCAAGCAATCCTTGGATGAGATCAGTCAAGCGGGGGCGAATGTCTTTGGTTGGTCCAGAATCTTAGGGTGTAAGCAGCTAGCTGTGATTAGCAGTGTCATAAGGGCGCCCACAACACTAAATCACTCCGTTTGGGGGAATGGTAGGTAGTTCCGGTAAAATGACAAAACCTGTTGAGATATTATGCAGTCTTGGGGAACGGTTCCTAGTGAGGGTGTTCTCTATATAAAAATGAAAGAGTATAGCTTGACCCTCGCTGAGATTATACAAAAATTGGAAATTCGATTCGGTTAGGCTAACTAGGCCCTCGACTTCCGGCCCTTGTCGAAAGCAGCTATGAGCCGTACACGTCGGCTCAAAATAGGGGTGGCGCGGTTCATATGCCTTTTCTTAAAATCTCTACTAGAATGATATCAAAAAATGAACTTATTCGAAAGTTTTAGGTGTGAATCTATAGCGAAATGATTATCAGACAGCCAGCCAAGTATAATAAAATGTGTTCAGAAAACATTTATGTGGGCATTTGTTGTTACAAGCTGGCAAATCCATTCAGAAACTGCTCATATGGTATCGTTCTCATAAGAGTTTTGCCAAAAATACAAAATTTATTTTTTTGGTCTTTTGGGCCAAAAAGCTGATTTGGCCAAAAATATGATTGTGAGATTTTGATGTATTTGATATCTTCCAAACACAGCTTATCAGAAATTTACCACTTTAAGTAATTTGGACTATATTACGTCTTAAATAACAAATAAAGCTAATTAAAATAAAGAAAATAAAAAGCATTCCAGGCATTTAAGGTCATTTTTCAAAATATTGTTTATTTGAACTTATGTTGCCACCTAAACATGTGTAAAGTAAGCACAAAAGCATCAAAACACATTAACACAGTTCCTTTTGACCTAAAGTGTGAAAGCTTTTACTTTTAAGTAGAAATTACAGTAGTGTAAACTTTAAAGGGGCAATCTAGGATATGTTACAATGATGCGTGATATATCATCGGATGAACTTCACATAGTGATTTTGGTTCGAAAATTGGATTTTCTGATTTCACGGTATATTGGTAACTAGAAGACATTAGTTTTAGATGAAAGTCAGTTTGAACCCAATATGGGCGATATTTTAGTCATAATTGAAGCCGCTCAACCAGTTCATCAAACCCAGGCCACTTCAAGATGGAGAGCCTAGCGCAGTTCTCAAGAGCTCAACCAAGGCGGGTGGGCATCCACTCTCGAATTAAAGGATGCTTACCTCCACATTCCGATACATCCTACACACAGGAAGTGGCTCAGTTACTATATCAACCGCACATTCTACCAGTTCCAGTGGCTCCCGTTCGGGTTGTCGACAGCAACCCGCACGTTTCACCGGATGTGAAGGTCGTAGCAGAGTTCCTCGGGCGAGCGGCCATTTCGTCTACGTCTATCTGGACGACTGGCTCCTTACAAGCGCCTTTCCGAGAACGCTTCCAGCACTCCAATGCATAACGTCCGCATCGTTCCCCCTCGGGTTTTGTGATCACGACGCGAAGTCCAACCTAACCCGTCACCCGATCACCGAACTTTTAGGGGCGACGCTGAACTTCAAGCAGGTAATAGCGTCCTCCGACCGTCGAGCGCATCGCCTCCACGACGCAGTTGCGCCGGGATCCTCATGACCCAGCAAAGCACCGGCATCTCTGTGGCTACGACTCCTGGGTCTCATAGCCCGCATGACAACAGTGGTTAACCGTACTGCAGACTCCTGCATGCGATATACCGCTGCACTTTCTATCGCGATTCAAATATTCGCCAGACCGTATGCCAATAGCATTCGAAACACCCCACACGTTCGTCAGCAGAGCGATAGCGTGGGTGGTCTCAGTCAGCCTGAAAACCTCCGCCGCGGGAGAACCATTCTAATCAATAATACCCTCATCTTTCATTCTCACGACGGGACTCGTCAAAGAGCGGGTGGGGAAGCCCACGTAGGAGACATTCCCCTCTCATTGACTTGGACACGGAAGCTGGCCAAGCATCACATGAACACGTTGGAGCTGTGGCAGTTCATCTGCGCTTAGACAGACTCTCCATCTAGTCAAGGAAAGTCACGTCCTAGTCCAGCGCGACAACATGTCGGTCGTCTCCCCATATAAACAAGGGAGTATCCATGAGTCGCACCCTTGGCCTGCAGACATTCAAAGTCCTGGAGTGGACCTGTCTCCATCATCGATCACCCTGACAAGCCCGTTCACCTTCCCTGGAAGAAGACACAACCCTGGCAGATGCCCTATCGAGGATACATCCGGGAATTCGGGGCCATCGAGAGTCCGGGTCGTCCGGTGGAGTGGCACCTCAACCCAAGATATGCAGAATAGTTTTCAACAGGCTGGAACATGCCCCCACGTGGCCTGTTCGCAACCCGCCCTCAACGCCCGCTCCCGACATCTGCTCGAGGGCCAGGGACCCATCGGCCCTTCACCAGGACGCCATGACATTGAGTGGGACGGATTCACAGGTTACGCCTTCCCTCCGATCGCCCTAGTTCACCAGAACCAACTGCCGCATGATTCTGGTGTGCCCAAATTGGCCTCGGCAACCGGGGTTTCCAAGACCTTTTTCCTGTCGCGGCTGTAAGCCAACCCGTTGACTCTTGCAATGAGGAAGGACTGATCAAAGACATCCGGGTCTCCTTCGATGGAGACTCTGAAGGCGATCAACCTGACTGGCACGGGCCAATTTTCATCAGTCCTACAGAGCAGAGGCCTTTCGCTCCAAGCTGCCCATTTGGCGGTGAGAGGAAAGGAGACCTACAACAATGAAGACTTATAATTCCATACTGGTCAAGTCCCTAACTGGTGCAGGGAGCACCAAGTGGACCCTCTTCGAGCAACTCTAAAGGGTGGCGACTTCCTGATGCAGGTGTTTCAAGATTGACCAACCCAGTACATCAGGAGTTTTGCCGCACGGCAGTAAAGCCATCATCTGTGGTTTTGGGGAAGGCATCACCGTGTCTACCTCGGGCCAGCGCTTCACCTTATCAAGGGAATGCTAATCGACGGCCACCTGAACGCTCTCTGGAACCAGCATGGGACCTGCCAACAGTCTCCAGCATCTCAACAGCCTCCTTATGAGCCTCTTCACAACCAAGCGTCTCTAGCGGACACACCACCAATAACCCTCTTCCTGTCGCGCAGATCAGGCAGTAGAGTATCAGATATCCTGCCTGTCTATATAGCAGAGAATCACACCTCACTTCACAGGGAACGGCCGCTCGCCTCTCTTTTCTTCCTCTTCCCCATCAGGTTTACCTGGGCAAGAATCAATCTCTCAGCTTCACTCCACATCCGAACATCCTCCCAGATCTCCTACCACTTCAGGTTCCCGATGAAGTACCCTGGTGGTCCAGTTAATGCCTTTGAAGTTTTAACCTCGCAAGGACCAGCCTACTTAGGAGAGGGAGGTTCGTCTGCCGGGGACGCACAGAGGAGCCACGACGTAAGATCTCAGGCGGCGGCTTGGGCCCCTAAACAAACCGGGGAGCTTCAATACAAGATGTCATGGACACTATGGGATGGCTTGTCCTCTCATTCCAACAAGTTTATCCCTGAGATGTCCTATTGTACGCAGGGGTTCGACGGCAGCTAGGATCCTATCATCATCTTCCTCGTCATCACAGCAATCCTCCACATCTTCCAGTCTCCACAGCTCCCAGTAGCACTTTACCCATTGAAGTCGGTAAGGGCAAACTAGTCTATATTGGTTTGTTCAAACCTTGTCCTTCTCCGGCGAGACCATATCACCATAGCCCCGCTTGCCTTATGGCTCCAGCACTGGTATCCTCCGGGTTGACTCTTTCCAGTTTCAACTTTGGTATAAGTCAGGCTTGAATGGGACCGTACTAGGAGATGTAGGTGGGATTTCTAATCTCCTCTCCCCTGGGGGAGAGTCTATCACAGAATCTCCGTCATACTTACCATTCAGCCTGACGCTCCCCCCCTGTCCGGGCCGCTGCTGCCGCCCAGGACGGGCTCACATTGTTCGCTCTCCCGCCCCGGGAGTCACCCCGGTGGGGGAAGAGCATAACCACAATGATCAGAAGTATCGTTTTAGATCAGCGCCCCCGATCGTCGCATTCAGGGGTCGTGTCGAACTTTCCAGTGGGTCTCGTAGGTAATTGCTATACATGAGCGTAGAAAATGAAAATGTTTCTCATATAGTCATTTTCCTAGAAAAGGTTCTCCATATAGTCCATTAGCTGAAGGTTCTACATATAGTGTTTCAAACTCATCCATATGTCACACAGGTTCACCAAGCACAGCAGTATAACTTCTGTGTCCTACAATCTCTGAAATTAGGAACACAAAGACACAGACCCCCCCCCCCCCCCCTCTTGGAATCTGTATTTGTAAAGACCTCTTATCAAAAATCGGATAGAATTAATTAATTAGAAACGAGTCCGTGAATGCCATAGATTTAGCAAAATAAAATACATCTGTTGAGGTTCCATATGGGTTTCCATACATGGGAAAAACTATGTCTCTTATTTCTAATTTAAAAAGTGACAGCATTATATTTTAGGTCAGTCAACACAGTTTTAACATGTTGAATTGATTTTTGTGCTTACTTAAACATTTTTGTAAATCCTTGGTTCACTATATGTTATGTTTAGAAAATGACCTTAATGCTCGGAAAGCTTTTATTTCTTTGTTTTTTTTACTACATTAATTTTGTTAATTATACTACAATATATCCTCTATTGGCTTAAAACTGATTTTCATCTAAAACTACTGCTTCTAGTTAACAAATACCGTGAATCAAAAAATACAATTTTCGGGCCAAAATCACTATGTGAATGTTTCTATACCATGATACAGCAATCATTGTAACCTATCCTAGATTGCCCTTTAAAGTTAACACTACTGTTCATTTTCTACTAAAAGTAAAACAATTCACACTTTAGGTCAAACAGAACTGTGTTATGTGTGTTTGATGCTTTGGTGCTTACTTTAAACATGTTATGTGCATCATAAGTTTCCAATAACAATATTTTGAGAAACAATGACCTTAACTGCTCTGGAATGCTTTTATTTTCTTTATTTAATTATCTTTAATAATTTTTTATTTAAGACGTAATATAGTCCAAATTACTTAAACGTGGTAATTTTCCTGATAAGCTTGTTTTGGATATTCAAATACAATCAAAATCTCAAAAATCATATTTTTTGGCTCAAAAATCCTCTTTTTTGGCCCAAAAAGGCAAAAAAATAAATTTGTCAATTTTTGTCAACACCTCTTATGTAGAAAACTAATACCATATGAGGCATTGATCTGAACATGGTTTCCTCTTTTAACACAAAATGCCCACATAAATTTTCTGAACACTTTATGATACTTGGCTGGCTGCTGTAATCTTCAATATTGTCAACGCGGGGGGCAAATCAGCGGGCGCGAGTGGTATTTTTACGTGTATTTCATGAGCGATTATTGAGTGTGTGCGCCCTTCTAACCTTATACGGGAGTGTGAAGTGTTTGCGATTTCGAGTCTGCCAAAGACCGTTCAGATTTATTTATTTTTTGAGACTTTGACATTAGACATCTATATTTGATCATCGCATTTTTGAACAATCCACTTTTTAACATTTAACAAGGAAATCGCCTTTGAAGACACCGTGCTCATTAATGGTCGATTTATGCCGTTTGCTATGGACGCAATTTTGTCTCAAATCCTGATTGAGATATGGATTGCTGACAGCCGCGAAATCAAAGAAGTACATTGAAATTCAATGTAATGGCGTTGTGTGTGTTTATGACTAACAAGGCTATTGAATTAGCTAGTTATCAAGTCCAAGTTCGCTCTTTGTTTTCTGTTTTAATGGAACGAGATTGTCAAAACGCGTTTCTCCCTTCAAATTTTTTGACCAAAAAAGCGTGGCGTCGAGTTGTAACATTGTAAATTTAATCTCCACCCAAATCCCTAAGGTCTTTTTCTAAAGCAAGAAATCAACATTGTAGGTTTTCTTTACTAATAATATGAAATATTTAAGAAAAAGAATTAGAAAAAGAGCTCATCAAAGATGCTAACATTACTAGTTCCTCCCACCAACTACCCCTTATTATTTTGCACGGCAATCCTGTTCATACACGCGGCTATAGTGACAGCCGATGCGGGGGGAGGGCGTGTCATTGAAATAAGCATATCCATTACTAAGTGATTGTTCGATGAATATTATTTAACATTCTTGAATATATTCAAATAGATATATGCTGCTGTTTGCATTGCAATTTTTCAAATTTTCAAACAAAACGTGTTTTTAAAACAGCTGATTTCTTTTTCTTTGGTAAACGCAGTAAGAGCGCCAAATGCACAAAATGGGATCTTTTAGATATATATCAATTTAGTTGGAGACCCATAACTCCCCTTTTCATGTGTCGTGGGGAAGCAAAAATGACACTTGTTTGCTAAAAACGTCCATATTTGTCCAAAATCAGAAAAAAAATCAAAAACACAAATGTTATCATGGTGTTCGATGCGCCCACACTAATCACTCCCGTTGGGAATGGTAGGTAGTTCCGGTAAAATGACAAAACATTTTAGATATTTTTGCAGTCCTTTGGGACCGTTTCCTAGTGAGGTGTTTAAATATAATTAAAGTGAAAGAGTATAGCTTGGAAGACCATCGCTGCGATTATCACAAAATTTGGAAATTCGATTCGGTGTAGATACTAGGCCCTCGACTTCCGGGCCCTGGTCGAACGCTGCTATGAGGCGTACACGTCGGCCCAAAATAGTGGTGGCGCTGATCATATGCCCTTTTCCTTAAAACGTCTACTAAATGATATCAAAATGAAACGTATTCGCAAGTTTTAGTTGTGATCTATATGGAAATGAATTCATATATTCAAACTATTGTCACGCGGGTGCAAATCAGCGGGCGCGATGGTGGTATTTTTTACGTGTATTTCAATGGAGCGCTTATTTTAGTGTTGTGGTCGCCCTTCTAACCTTAGACGGGAGTGTGAATTTCTGCGATTTCGAGTCGGCAAAGACCTCAGATTTCTTTATTTTTTGAGATTTTACATTAGACATCTATATTTGATCATCGCATTTGAACCATCCAATTTTTTAACGATTTTAACAAAGGAAATCGCTTGAAGACAAGGTGCTCATGAAAATGGTCGATGTATATGCCGTGTTTTCGCTATGGACGGCAATTTGTCTCAAATCCTGTTGAGATATGGATTGTTGACAGCTCGCGAAATCAAGAAGTCCATTGAAATGCAATGTAATGCGTGGTGTGTGTTTATGACTAAAAGGCTATTGAATAGCTAGTTATCAAGTCCAAGTCGCTTTGGTTTCTTGTTTTAAGGGAAGCGTAATGTCAACACCCCCTCGTTTCCCTTCATTTTTTGACCAAAAAGCTTGCGTCGAGTTTTACAGTTGTAATTTAATACTCCACCCAAATCCCTAGAGGTATTTCAGTTTCAAGAAGAACACAACATGTAGGTTTTCTTGACTTATAGAAATATGTTAGAAGAAAGAGTAGAAAAAAAGCTCATCACAGATGCGAAAATTCTAGTTTCGTTTTTCGCTCCCATCCCTACCCCTTCTTATGCACGGCAATCCTGTCATACACGCGCTATAGTGACAGCCGATTGCGGGGGGGGGGGGGGGGGTTCATGAATATAAGAATATCCATTACTAATAGTGATGTGGTTCGATGGTATTATTTACAATTCTTGAAGATAATTCAAAGAATGGTTTGAATCTCACAAAGCATACTTAGTTCCACAAAAACGTGTTTTAATTTAAATAACAGCTGTTTTCTTTGGGTAAACGCAGTAAAGAGCCCAAAATGCACAAAAAGTGGATATTTTCGATTATATCTCTAGATAGATCCCTGTCTTCTCTTGGTTAAAAGTGGAGGCATCAATATTCAACAGCTTCAAGAATTTAACCAAAAATGAACTATTCACTGGGAGAAGCGGCATCGCATTCATGACCTATAACCCTGGACACACCTCTTCCCACCATAGAGACTGCCGTACGGACTAGATCTCCATCCGTTTATGAGCGTACATATTGAAGCTGGTTTAAGAGATGAAATTAGCATAACCGTATGTTGTTTACTCGTATGTGGGGATTCTGTGCTGTAGTGTCAAAGTCCTGATACAAACCGGGGATACAAACAAGAGCACGGAAATGGCTGAATCGCATCATCAGTAGGCCTATTCATGCTTTGAGGTTGTTAATGTTACTGCTCGTACTTGAAACCTATCACCTCTGATGTTGTTTGAACAGCGACCTGTCAGCGCCATCGCCCGGCGTCGCGCTTTTGCTTCTTTGAAATAAAATGGCTGCCGCCATGGCATCGGCACCAGTTTGACGGGTCCGCTTGCAACGATTTTCGACAAGCACCTGATCCAACGATTCTGAGACCCACAGAGACAACATGTGTTCTAGGTGATTGTAACGAAATATAAGTTGAATTATCACATTTAGTCATGATGTGTGTGTGTGTGTTATCATCGTGTTAGGGAAATAATTGAAGCGGTGATTGTAGAAGTTGTCTGAAATTCGGAATTCGGAGCTGCAAGGAAAAATTGTCACACTTGCGACAAAAAATGGCAATCTACAGTCGAATTAGGCGACCGTTTTGGACTCAACATCACTTCCTCAACACAAGAAGGTTGATGCTAATTCTTGACAGTTTGGACCTAAGTTCACAAAATGTTTAACCAGGCATGCACGCCATGACACATGGCCTACACTCATGAGCTACAACATGATATAGGCTTTTATGACAAAATCTATCTATTCGGTATATAAAACAAATATTGACCTGCTTTTTATTCGGCAGCATGGTTGAAACTATAGGCCCTCGTGATCTCGAAACCATACAATGGGCCCCTCGGCTTACGGACGGCTCGGGGCTAGATATGGTTTACGAGCTACCTTGGGCCTATAGTTTCAACCCATGTCCCTCATGAGCAGTCAAATATTTGTATAATATATATCAATTTAACTAACTTGGAGACCATACTCCCTTTCATGTGTCGTGGGGAAGCAAAAAATGACACTCTTTTTCTTACAAACGTCCATATTTGCCAAAAATCAGAAAATCTAAAAAATCAAAAACAAGGTTATCACGTGTGTTCGAATGCGCACAACACCTAAATCACACTCCACGTTTGGGGGAATTGTAGGTAGTTCCGGTAAGAACAAAACTGTTTGAGATTATTTTTGCAGTCCTTTGGGGACCGGTTCCTAGTGAGGGTGTTATATTTATAATAAAAGTGAAAGAGTAATAGCTTGAACCATCGCTGAGATTATCACAAGATTTGGAAATTCGATTCGGTGTGGAAACTCGTCCCATCGCTTCCGGCCCGGGTCGAAAGCGTCTATGAGGCGTACACGTCGGCTCAAATAGTGGTGGCGCGGTTCAATGCCCTTTTCTTAAATCTCTACTAGAATGATATCAAAAAATGACAACTTATTCGAAAGTTTTAGTAGTTGTGAATCTATAAAGGGAATGAATTCTATCTAAAATATTGTCACGCGGGGTGCAAATCAGCGGGCGCGATGGTGGTATTTTTACGTGTATTTCAATGGAGCGATTAGTTAGTTGTGTGGCGCCCTCCTCCAACCTTATACGGAGTGTGGAATTTTTTTGCGATTTCGAGTCTGCAAAACCTCAGATTTTATTTATTTTTTTGAGATTTTTTAAATTAGACATCTATATTTGATCAAATCGCATTTGACAATCCAATTTGTAATCGATGTACAAAGGAAATCGCTAGAAGACAAGGTGCTCATTAAAATGGTCGATTTTTATCCGTTTTTTCGCTAGGACGTGTCAATTTGTCTCAAATCCTGATTGAGATATGGATTGTTGACACGCTGCGAATCAAAGAAGTACATTGAAATCAATGTAAGTCGTTGGTGTGTGTTTATGACTAGAACGGCGAATTGAATGCTAGTTATCAAGTCCCAAGTCGCTTGTTTCTTTGTTTTAAGACATCGAGATGGCAAAACCGCGTTTCCCTTCATTCTTTGATTAAAAAAGCGTGCGTCGAGTTTTAAAACCATTGTTAATTTAAGACTCCACCCCAATCCGAGAGGTTTTTCAAGAAGCAAACAACATTGTAGGTTTTCTTTACTAATCTAAATAGGTTAAAAAAGAGTAAAAAAGAGCTCATCAAAGATGCGAAAATTACTATTTCCCACCCCTACCCTTTCTTATTTGCACGGCAATCCTGTCCTACACGCGCTATCGTGACAGCCGATGCGGGGGGGGGGGGGTGTCAGTGAATAAGCATATCCATACTTAAGTGATGTGTTCGATGATTTATTTAATTTTTTTGAAGATAATTCAAGATGTTTTGAATCTCACAAATCATACTTAGTTCCATAAAACCGTGTTTTAAACAGCTGTATTTTCTTTGGGTAAACGCCGTAAAGAGCGCCAAAATGCACAAAATGGGATATTTTAAGAATATATATCAATTTAACTTGGAGACCCATAACTCCCTTTTCATGTGTGTGGGGAAGCAAAAATACACTTTTTTCTTAAAAACGTCCATATTTGTGTCAAAATCAAGAAACAAATCAAAAACATGTTTCAAGTGTGTTCGAAAAAACCTTATAACGGAGTGTGAATTTTGCGATTTCGAGTCTGCAAAGCCTCAGCACTTCTTTTTTTTTTATATTTTCCCATTAACATCTGTATTCGATCAAATGCATTTGAACAAATCCAATTTTTAACGATTTAAACAAAGGAAATCGCTTGAAAACAAGGTGCCATGAAAATGGTCGATTCATGGCCATTTCTTTCGCTATGGACTTTCATTTGTCTCAAACTCAAATCCTGATGAGAGATGGATTGTTGACAGCTCGCGAAATCAAAGAAGTACATTGAAAATTCAATGTAATGGCGTGGGGTGTGTTTATGACTAAAAAGGCTAATTGAATAGCTAGTTATCCAGTCCAAGTCGCTTTGTTTCTTGTTTTAAGTGAAGCGAGATAGTCCAGAACCGCGTCATTTTCCCTTCATTTATATGACCAAAAGAGCGTGCGTCGAGTTTTAACTTTGTAATTGAAATACTCCACCAAATCCCTAGAGGTATTTCAAGAAGAAAACAACATTGTCAGGTTTCTCTTGTACTTATATGAATAATGTAAGAAGAAAGAAGTATAAAAATATCTCATCAAGATGCGAAAATTTCTAGTTTCCTCCCACCCCTACCCTATTATTTGGCACGGCAATTCCTGTCATACACGCGCTAGAGTGACAGCCGATGCGGGGGGGGGGGGGTTGTCAGTGAAGAAGCATATCCATTCTTATTGATTGTGTTCGATGTATTTTTACACTTCATTGAAGTAATTCAAGATTTTGATCTCACAAATCATACTTAGTTCCACAAAAACGTGTTTTAACCGCTGTATTTCTTTGGGTAAACCAAGTAAAAGCGCCAAAATTCACAAAAATGGGATTTTTTTTTTTTAGAATATATCTCCCATTACTTGAACCATAACTCCCGTTTCTTGCGTCGTGGGGAAGCAAAAAATGACACTTTTTCCTTAAAAACGGCCACCTTTGTCAAAAACAAGAAAAAAATCAGAAACAACTGTTATCAATTGTGTTCGAATGCGCACACACTACATCACTCCACAGTTTGGGGGAATGGACTTAGTGTCCGGTAAAATGACAAAACATGTTTGAGATATTTGGCAGTCCTTTGGGGAACCGGTTCCTAGTGAGGGTGTTATATTATAATAAATTGAAAGAGTATAGCTTTGCCATCGTCTCTGAGATTAGCACAATTCCCTCCAAATACTAAAAATTTCCCGGGTGTGTGTCATTCCCGTGTTTCCCCATTCTTTATAGGCTTTTTCATCATCAGTTTTTCACCACAGTTCTTTCGGCTCATTATCTTCCACCGTTTTTTTTTTCTGGCACTAAATTTAAGGTATACTCTTACTATACTCGCACTTGTGTCCCCATATGGCTGTGTTTTTGGTGTAAATCGTATATTTTTTATATTGCCTAGGTTTGGTGTGTTCAATGTTTTATAACTATTCGTCCCCCCTATATGGATAGTCGGAATAGCTTTCCTTCACAGTGATAGTGGTGGCACCAAATTTGCATACACCGTGTGCCATGTTCATGTTGCAAGCTGTTTCCCGAAACCAGATGGTCTTATTCAGAGGGTGTTTTGGATCAATCCCATGATGCATTGTAATGTGCCTGTACTGTACGTGTTAAACACATGTCAGCACTAGAAGTGAATGTTTCATAAATTAAGAACCACAGGGTATTTCGCAATTTTGCTATAAATTTCCTAAGTGCTATCGCTTTGTGGCTTGGGATGGGCATAAAGTTTGGGTTTTATGTGTTTGTGAATGGGATTTCTGTGGGATGGTGCATTGTGGGATTGATTGGGGACACCCTCGGGGTCTTATTTGTATGTTAATGTGTGTGGATACTTATTTTTGGATATACTTTATTCAATATTGAGAACATGTTTAGATTTTGGCGACGCCACAATTGCTTCTTCGTATCTGAGGGGCGTGGGTTATTTGCATATGAATGGTTTTTTGCCTTTTAGGTATGTCTGATATGCAAAGTTATAGACTTTTGTATGTGTGTAGCAGTGTCCATATTTAAATTTGAATGGTGTAGGGGATTGTGTGATGCATGCATGGTATTTGAATGACTTTGGGGATATTTAATTATGCGAGGTTTCATGTATGAACTAATTTTCCACATATAGGCCTACTCAAAAACAATGTTATCAAGTGTGTTCTAAACCTTATACGGGAGTGTGAATTTTTGCGATTTCGATTCTGCAAAGACCTCAGATTTATTTATTTTTCAATAGCACTTTTTTAAATGTCATAAGCTGCTGAGAAGAACACGACTCCGGTTTCTCCTTCTTGCGTATGAGGCAGCAGCTAAAATATGTTGGTGGAGCCAGCTCACTGTTGATTGGTTGGGGTTTGAGATGTCTATATCAAACCCCAACCAATCAACAGTGAGCTGACTCCGGTTTACAAACCCTTCTCGAAACCATCCTCGATGTGTTGAGTTAGGTTGAGTACTTGACTTGTTGTTGATTTACCTGGCCGGAAACCTGCTTGTTCTGGTATGAGGTGTTCGTCTATCAGGTGCGAGACGTTTAAAGAGATTAGGTATGGCTGAGGAGTGATATTTGTCGATAGCTCTTGGGATTAGATGGATCTTTCCCAGGCTTTAGGAGTACCATAACATGTGCTTTCCTCCAGATCTTTGGGAGAGTGGCGTGGTCTAGTGGTTAGAGAGCTTGCCTTTGGAGCCAATGGTCCCTGGTTCATAATCTAAGTGGGCTACTTGCTGGATTTAATCTAGTATACTCAATTCTGGATTTAATTTGAAGAGGAGCTATTGATTAAAATCGGAATTGCCATCTCTTTGTGGTTCATTTGATATGAGCAAATGAACCATGAATGCTCTTATTGTACCCATTGTGTATGTTTCGTCACTGTTTGGATATAGCGACAGGCCGCTGATTAAGCTGCTGCCGCATATATGTAAAGTTGCTTTGTCTCTGTCTTAATTTGTTCATTACTCTCTAAATGCAAACGAGTGACTACAGGGCCCACTCTGAAAAGAGTGAAAATTCACACCTTTCAAAGAATACTGTTTTGGTCAAATTTACTCTTGATAATTTATCAAATGATAAAATGATATCATTTTGTCAAAAGGTATTCTTATAAAGGTATAAAATTTCACTCTTTTTGGAGTGGGCCCTGTAGTCACTGTAAAAGAGTGAATTTCACTCTTTTGCATTTAGAGAGTAAGGCGCTGTGTCCTTTGTAGAGTGCCATATAAATGCTTATTATTAAATTATTAGATAAGGCAGCAATTGTAGAGCTCAGGAAGTTCAACAAAAACTGACACAGATGTTCCCTAGCCTATGCCTCGTCCAACGGTATTAGTACTTCGAAGAGTGATTGCACTCCGACAGGAAGGGTACAGACAAGCAAGCCGAAATCTCTGATTTCCTCGGAATATCGCAGATGATCTGTAATATCCTCAGACATCATCGAGTGGTGGGTCACTTGAAGCCTGCAAGACGACAACGCCACGCCGCACAGGGCTGTTGTATTGAGACAATTTCTTGAGCATGTTGAAGCAGAGAGGGTGGAGCAGATACCAGTGTCTGCCTGCTCCCCTGATATGAGCCCTGTCGAGCATGCCTGGGATGCATGCCTTAGGCGGTTAGGCCGAGACATCAATGAGAGGGACAATCTTCCTCAACCTCTACAGGAGTTAGCTCGATCAGGCCCTGACCGATGAGTGGGACGCTCTGTCCAATTACATCATAAACAACTTGTGGACAGTATGCGGCGACATATTGACGCACTGATTCATGCCAGAAGTGGCCATACTCGATATCAGTGACTGATTGACATTTAAAAAAGTACTATTGAAAGTCTATTGAACATTTCGATGCATGAAATCTGTCCCAAAATGTGTTATATGCAAAACTGATTGACGTGACAAAAATTGTAACCAAATCCTTAATCTGCTGTTCAAAATTTATCCCTTTTCCTTTCAGGCTAAGAACACAGTTCGTAAAGGGTAAATGTGGACTAAGTTTATGGTGATTATGTTCGGAAAAGTCTGATCAAGTAGTGTGGCGATATATATAAAATTAGATGATGGATCATCCAATTCCAACTGATATCTATTAAAACTACCCCAATATAAAATGCAATCCATAATACACTTGTATTGCAAATGATGCCTCCGTGAGTGAGAGCGTGAATGACAGCATACTTACACCAAATGTAAAGTAAGAGTGGGCGCATGGAACGTCCGAACAATATACGAACTTCTAAATTGGACGTCCCATAACAACTTGGAGAAGGACATTGTCAGCAGAATTAAAACAACTAAATATTTCCTGGGCAGAGGCAGAGGGCTAAAGACAGAACTGGATGGAGAAACTTGGTTGTAGCCTTATGTCCCGCGTGGGATGAAAAGGATAAGTAAGTAAGATGCCTACGCTACGTGCCCCTGCCCTCTCTCCCCCTCACCAAAAGACAGACATTTAATTAACAAAAATACATGTAGTTGCTCATGACCTGAATTCCTCCCTCCCACCACGGCCAAGAGTAACATTTAAGAAATCAATGTAATTGCCTATGATTTGGATTCCCTCACTCCTCCACCTCCCTCCCATAATAGCCTGATACCAAGAAAAAGCAAATTAAATAGTGGTCAGGCGACGAAAAAAGAAAACCTGTTTACGGGCGAGGCCGGACCTTGCGAGTAGGGGTCGGTTCGGGCGAAATTGTTTCATTTTTTTTCCTTTTCTGCGAGCTCAAAATTGGCCCGAACGAGGCCGAAAAATGCTCCCCAAAATCTGAAAAATCAAGGAGAAAAATTTTTACAAATTTTCTAACAAAAAATTGCCAAAATGGATAAACTATGGGACTAAAAACAGATATTGTACATGATTTTTGGAAAAAACTAAAAACTAAAAAATAATGCTGCAAAACTTGAAAAATCGGGTCGGTCGGGCCCGTTAAAACAGGGTTTTTTTATTTTCGTGCCCCAGCCACACTATAAGTGATAAAAAAAAACTAATATACTAAAATTACAGATCACCAGACCATCTCACACTTTTGTCTCATCATGATGTAACTAAAGAGTGATAAGCTTTATAGGACCGCATTCAATATGACGTCAGCCCCAGAACATTTGGTGGACAAGCATGATATTCCAGGACTACAATACTTTTTAAAAGCTGTCAATCCGATCCTGTGCATCGCTAAACATGGATCGATTAAGAGGTGAATGTATTGTATAGTACTGGAATGCGTCTATCTTGTCACAACATGGCTGGCTATGAATACGGTCTATAACAGGTATACAAACAATGGACAGCATTTTTTACGTGTTAAACAAAAACACATACAGAAGCCAGGTGAATTTCTAGTAAACCAAAGATATATCCCATAACTAGATAACTTCCAAAAACCAAAATAAAAAGATAAAATTTAGAGAATAAAGGTATGATTTTGGAATCTGTACTCTCCTTACGACGAATTGAAACCAAGGCGATTACCATTATTGAAGTACAGTTCAAAATTATAAGCCCCCCCTGACACAAAATACATTTTCTGGAGAAGTTAGGCTCTTTAACCTGTTAAAAAAAATGTAAAATGTTACACTGCAAATGTTACAATTTATGTGCAACAAAAAATCACACAACAGTTAACCTTCTCCCTCAAATGCGTCATTTTTTCATTTGAGACGAATTAAAAAGACATTTCGTGAATTAGGAAATAGAGGAATAGGAAACATTCTACACTGTTGTACCATGGATATTGACAAAGTTTTCTGACATGTGAACTTTATAAGTTATTCTGACCCGTAATTCTAAGGCATGTTGGTACTATTTTGGTAGCTAGCAATGGAAAAAGAGGCCATAGCATCCCATGGCTTCAAAATCAAGGTCTGTGGTATTCTTTGTCGTACTAGGCATGTGGTACTTCTCTCCGGGATTTCTCTATTGTTAAATCCCATGCACGATATCAGTGTCATTTTAATTTAATAAATCATCAAATTTAAATCAATGGACGTCATTTCAGGGGGAAGGTTAATCGTGGTTGTTTTTGCACATTAAATGTGAAACATTGGCAGTGTACATGTTACATTGTATATAGCCTATATCTGATTAAACTTTTAAAAATATTATTTCTCTCAATTTTTATTTGAGAAAAGATTTCTCACAGGAAAAAGCACTTTGTGTACTATAAAGAGGAGAAAGGGGAATACCCCTAGGTTGTTGTGTACTTGCACCTGTTAGATGCACAATAAGGGAAGTGGGGAATCCAAGATGTAAACTTAGAAGCTTGTTTAGGCTTTAAAAATCAAAATCATTGCAAGATTGGGAATTCCCCCCACAGTTATATATATGAAGTGATGTAAATTCGGGTGATGAATTCCGATTGGTCAGCTAGTGTAAGGTTATGTTTAGGCATGAGGATGATGTTAATGTTATGTTAGAAAGGGGCTAGAAAGGGGATTATCTGTGAGTAGTTAAATACTTATCAATGGAAGAAGGACTCTCTGCCAGCATCCACTACTAAGAAGTAGCTAGAAGATTAGCTAGTTTTACTCTGCCTTAAGGAGAAGACATCCAGTACCTAGTGCCGGATATATATTCAATGTGAGCAGGTTGCTTTAATTATTATACTGTCGTCTTTGAAGCCAAAAGTGCTTGGAGAGTCAAAATTAAGATTCCAAATTGTGGAACAGATAGAATCGTGGTGATTATCTGGACTGATATACTGTGGATTTAATATCGTCGAGGGACTTAATTTAACCTTGCCGTCTTGAACTGCTGGGACAACAAGATGACCTTTCAGGCTGACTGAGAAGATGCCCTTGGAATATAAAAAAAATACCTGAGGAGTTTGTATGAACTTGTGTGATGTCATTTTCGAGTCTTCGCTGTTGAGGAAATTATCATCGTTGAACTGCAAACGCTTCTTGTGGACATTACTGGACATTCTTTGGGACATTAGGTTATCAGTCCTCTTATTGTGTGTAATTTGTGTATTTTGGCGATTTATGTTTAATGTTTTTTGGACATACAAAAATTCTGTGAAACCAAATAAAGTAAAGATCTTAAACTGTTTTATTATATATAATTTTAGATCATTCTGTGGCACAAGGCTCATTATTGTGTGTTTGAAAGGTAATTTCTGACCTTAGACTGTCACGAGACGTCATAACACATTTTTGTAACAGGCTTGAAAAGACCTATCTTTTCCCCCAAATTACCTTTGTCAGGGTGTAACTTATACGAAGACCGAGGTCCGAGGCCGTTCTTTTCCCGCAGAATATGGGTGCCGCCGGTTTTGCACCAATTTCTCAACAATACCTAAATTGCACAGCTTGTATAAATAATACACATTTATCTGATCTCATATCATCCGAAGAGGATATCTCATTATATTCTCACACTTTTTTAGCACCAAGTTATTATCATTATCATAATGTCCCTGTTCAATCCGTATCTGTTAAAAATGCACAATTGGTACACAACCCTTAAATTATTAGCCATATCTCTGGCTTGCATGAGCAAATGGATGCTGTAAACGGTCAAATTCAAAATACAAAACCTTCATTCACTTGTGATATGATCATAAATAAACACTATTTTTTTACACCTGGCCACCGAGCCTGACTGTCCTTTTGCCATTTAACTAATTTTTGTGGACACCCTGTACACCACACTACTAACCTAATAGATCTGCCCGAAGAGAAAAATGGCGCAATCAAAACTTTGCAGCGCTATTGTGGCAGATAAGCTAGTCACTTGATGATGAAAGCACCAAATTCTTATAAAACTTTGTGGGGGGGGCGATATGAAACCCGTTGAAACCCGTGTTTAGATTTCGCGGGGCTTGGTAGCGGACCCGCCATCCGCTCTACTCGCTTGGCTTTTTGAACCTACTTTTCCAAATATCAGTAGTTGCAGAAAGTATTCGTGCCGTTTATGAAATAATGGTGTAAATTTTTACGTCCCTATGGATATGTACTCAATCAGATAGGCCTAGCGAAAACCTCAACATACATTGACAAAAAGATATGGGCAGTGGGTTCAAAAGTAAAATACAATATTTGGTGGGAATTTGCCGAACAAATGTTGTAGGGTTTGCTGGTTAATAGCCTTAAATGAATCTAAGAGGGCGTATATGTAACTGTTTAACTGTCCGTCGCTGGAAATCTCAATTTTAGACCCATCGCCATTGGTATAACCGTAAAAGCGAAATCTTGCCGACCAAATTTTACACTTTGTTTTTATCCTTTTGTTGTCATGGCATATTTTATTTTTCAAAACTTTGGAGCTGAGAAGCAACTCCATTGTAAGTAAGGGTGTCAAACACAAAAGAGGTTCTATATAAATAGAGAGTGTCTCAAGCGTTACGTCATCTTAGAAATTCATCGTCTCTCATGTTTTGCCTACCACAAGACAAAATAGTACCAACAATAGAAGCAATGGCTGCCTCCGCTCTTCCACATACTGGGTGGGGTGCCGCTTGGCATATTTACACTAATCGTAGTGATACAAATTGGATGTATGTGTTAGAGGTAATAGTGCACCTGGATCATTTGTGCTCAGATACCTTTTTCCCCCATAATGCATGCGCGCTTAGGTGAAAGATGTATTCATGAGGCGGTTTCTTTAAATCAAGACGACTGACGTGACTTGTCATTTCATTCGTTGTGTGGCCATGGGTAGGACAAAATTTACCACCCAATACACCCAACATCCAACAACTGAATTTTTGCCGGATTGTTTGTTATCGAATTGACAATTATGTGTGTATACACGCACCCACTAATAATTATTCCCGTGCATTTCAAAAATTCATGCGCCTCAGCATGGACGAATGGTTTTGAATGGGCTTCACCCCCTTGTCAAACATGTTTGTTGGCGTAAAGAGTTAATTTCATCTGACAGATATTCGATGTTCGTACTTTTGTAATAGCATAGATGCATTGGGCACAATCAATAAATTGACTTTTGGTTAAGTTTTTGGGCGTGGTAGCGTACGCGCTATCCGCTCTATTCGCTGGGTTTGGATTTGTCAAATATCAGTGTTGCAGAAAATAAACGTACTCTTTGTATCCTCAAAATGTGTGATTAGTTTATGCATAATTCCAAACAGCTAATATTAAGCAGTACATGAAATGAGCGGTCACCAGCAACTAGCTGTTTTAAGGTTGACCCGTGGATTAGTTTCAATAACTTTTTAGATGATGAACGGAGTGAACAAATATAACGGCAAGGTACTTTCGAAATTCTTGAAGGCAAAAACAGCCATTTGAAATTTATGCGACACTTCCACGGGTAGCCAGTGAAGCTGAATGCAAAGGTGTATGTGTCATGTATTTGTTTTTCTTGAGACACTTAAGGCGAGCACACCAATATGGATCGGTTGTACCTGATAAAAACGGAATTACAAAAATTCATGACGTGATATTGATGATGAATTAAACAGAAATCGAGGTTGCATTTTTCAGATAGGAAAGGTACGTTTAATGCAACCCATAATAAATAATGCGGAAACGGTAGCTGTCACTCACACATGGACAAAGATTGCTCAAGTCGAACACCGAGATACTAGACAGAAATTTGAAAGATGATGTTACAGCCAAATACTTATTACTCCAATCTCAATAATCGAGAAACCGTAACACGTCCATTCCCTCCGTCTTATCAGTATTAACCACTTAAGTGCCCAAGAGGGGGGTTCCATATACCCAACATTTGATTTTTTGCGATTGCTCGGTTACGCAATCAATTTTTTTCAATGAGTTTTTTTTTTAATTTTTTAGGTTTTTTCTTTTTTTAAATTTTATACTAAAAAATTTAAATCCCCCAGGCTTCATTACGAAAAATTAGGTTTGGGTCCCTAGGAACCCCCCTCTTGGGCACTACCGGAAGAGAACAATCAAGAATTATTACTAATTAAAAAATTAAGTAATTAAATCTTGGGATTAATTTGCTTAGATATATAACTTAGGAGGCAAAATTAATTAATTTAATTAATAAGACTAATCAAATAAACCTTTATATGCTGATAGCTCAATTTAATTTTTCATGACCGTGCTCTTATTAACTGTGGAAGTCTATGAGAAACCAAGGTGATGGTTGAGTTTTCTGAGAAAAATACAAGATGGTATAAATTTGGATATATTTTGCGAATGATTATTTAAATTGGTTATCTAGAGTAGATTTAATGAAATTATTTGGATTCAAAAAGTTATATTGGAGTTGCTGCGGAGGAATGTGCGAACCACTCTTGTTCGGAGAGTGACAATTTCAATTGGCAATAGGTCATAGGTCACAGTTCGGATTGTCATTTTATTGTGGGTATTGTGGGTCTTACGTGACCCCATTTAATTGTGTTAGTGCCATGATTCAAAAACTCCCATGGGAAACGTGGTTATGGGGTGGGTCATAGGAACCCCCTCTTGGGCACTAACGGAGTTTTTTAGCTTGGCCTGAAAGTGTTAAGATAAGCTTTTACTGTCCACCAATGCGAAATGGCACTTATTACATTCTGACTAGCTGTTCTTAGTGACGCAAAATCATCGGGCGCCCCAAAATATGAAATCTTATGAGCAAGTATCATCGGCGTACTTGTAATACGAACAATTGTACTGATTTAATAACGTTAGTATGTAGAGAGCTATTGTATAGATAATAAACAAAACCGGCCCGAGTACCGACTCTGGGGGACTCCATACAACACAGACCGCGGTTTGGAGACATTACCAACGACGATAACAGACTGAGAACGATGGAAAACATATGAGGTGAACCAAAAAGTACATTCCTTTGATACCAAAACTCTCTTCGAGACGCATGAGAGAAAAAGAAGGTCAATCGTGTCAAAACAGCATGCGGTAAGGAGTGCGCTGAAATAAGGAGACTAAATTCTCATCAGATTTGGTAAAACAAGTTGTCAATGACACTCAGTACTGCGTTCTCCACGCTGTGACCCTTTCTGTACGCTGATTGGTTAGCTTTATGATTAAAAGAGGTCTAAAAGTGTTTCTGTAATTTTCTAAGAACCATTTTTTCAAGTATTTTTGGAAGAAAAATGGAAGGTTTGAAATTGGTCTGTAGATTTTAAGGATCTGAGTTCAAGTGCCAGATTTCTTAAAATGGTAAGAGACACTAGCACATTTGAGGAAAATTGATCAAAAGATAGGTCCGTCATAGCAACAACAAACGAAAGAAAAGTGGGGGAGAATTATGAAAATTCCCGTTTCTATGTAAAATCGCTGATTTTATTCGGAAAAGTATTGGTCAAACTGTCAGATAGTTCATTTGGGGGAATGTCTTTTGTGGTAAGTCAAGACATTCATGATTAGAAGTGGGTAGATACAGGTTTAGTGGAAAGGTAAATTTGCTCCAATTTTACTTTGCCATTGTAATCCAATAGACAATTGATGACACATTTGCCAAAACCCATTTATGGAACCAGTTGGATTTCAGGTTACACAGGGGTAAAAACATTTAAAAATGCTCACAATCATGTTTCTCAGAACAAAGATTCTAAAAAATGATAGTTCTATACTATCTATGGCTTATAGTTTTGATGTTATGAAAATCTATAAAAAAAATTGGCGAAAAAAGTCATTTAGGTGTTGTAAATGGACTTTGATCAGGTTAATATGTGCGTGCAAATTGCTTTTACCATGCAGCTGTTAACTGATTGTTGATTTGAAATGAGGAATAGTGGTGACTTCATTAGTATACTTAGTTTTTACGAATCAAAAAAAAAAAAAAAATAAAATATAGTCACAGGTCAATAGAATCTACTTAATTGACTTAGTTGCTATATTGTGTAATAACAAACAAGGAAGATTAGTCAAACTTTCCTATTTATTCTTTGAGCGGAACCAACAATTTGCAACACGTTTGACAAAAATTGGTGTAATTTTAATTTTTTTACTCCCCGTAAATACAAAAACAAGAAATGATAATTTTACAGTTTTTCACCCATAACTCAAAAACTAACGCCAGGGGTAGTATAAACTATATTTTTTAAACCTTTTATCAAAACTTATGGTGGTTCTCGACACAGCCCGCCGTTTTTAAAAATTTTTGTACCCCTGGACCTTCAAATCCAGGATGGCATAAAGGAGTGTGGACACATGTTCATTATTTTAATCACCAGTGCAAAAGCACTTGTGTACCAAAATTCACAATTTTATCCAGATCTGTACACTCACATGAGTTCTGCACACAATAGTTCCCCACTAATATTAGAACTGTGTATGATGTTTATTTTTAAAACCTTTTTGACCTTTCACCCTCAACCTCTTGATGAATTCGATAGCGCTGTTGTACTGAATATGCTAAATAAAAATCATTTGCATCAGGTATATGAACATTGATATAATTATAGTCAAAATAACCGGGAAGCCTAGAGGGTTTAATTATACGAAAGGCGCTCTGACAGCATGGGCTGCAGGGTGTCCAACACAACATCATAAAAATACCAGTGCTGACTGGTATGCCTCGTGGCTTTTCCGCGTCATAAAGATGCAGGCAACATGGCAGCCAAAATATTGAAATCTCTAAAAACGTGCATGGTAAAAATGTTCGTAAGCTAATATCAGCAGCAACAAAAAAATTAAGGTGTGTCAATGTAACCAATAGAAATGTTAATTTTGACCCTAAGACAATTGTAATAAAGAAATCTAACTTTTAACACAAGCGTTCAAATATCAATAAAGTTCACATAAGGCGGGACAAATGGTATTTTTTAACTTGGTTCGATAGGATAGTTGACTTATTTCAAAAATCAGAAGTTTCTGCTGTGAAGTGTCATTTTCCAAGATACATACTTTTGTTAATTTATTTCAGTAAACACATAATTTAGATTGTTGGCTAATAATTGTAAAATTGTTAATGGTGTTTTTTTAAAGATTTTTACATTTTGGGGTGCAATATTGGCGGACTTAGTCAAAGCAGTAAAAAGTATCGGAAATGTCCAAGAATAATTACATATATATTTCGTATAATTTTTCAACCTATATATTTGCTAAGATAGATTGGTTTCTAAATGCATCTGTTTGGGCAGCATTTAGAACTTGATGTATGTGTGGACAAATTAAAAGTGTCAGAAATTGGATTATTGGACTCTTAGGAGATATTTATTCACATTAATATGGTAGATGTAGTTGCTGATGATATTATTATTAGCAGCTATGGCTTTCACTTGCGAAGCATCTTGAATATATCGGTTAGGCCAGCAGAGCTGACAGCCATGTATTTTTACGATGTGAGTGAGGACATTGTGGAAGACCTTTCAGCCACATGTTGTAGCCGTTACGGCTGCTTTACGTCGTGAATAAACTTTCTGGGCTCCCGCTTTATAAGGTAAGTGAGCTCAGAAAGTACTAGGATTTTGCATGTAATTTGAAATACGGCATCACAAGCAAATTCATATAGAATAATTATATTTGAAAAGGAAAAGATAAGCAATACACTATTATTTTGTGTTATATGATAAAGTCAGAATAGCAAAAATCAATTACCAGGTAAAATATATTGTTGCTTTCAGGACCTATACTTAGTTGAAAAACACATATTTAGAAACGAGCACGTAAACTACAGCAAAATATCGTCCGCCAATATTAACGTGGTAAATCCTGAGTATATGTCTGTACGGAGCCGTTATACAGTTAGGTAAAATTAAATTGCTATTATTAATGCGAGTGCATTTTACCAAAAAACATGAAGTTGAGAATATTGTAACTCTCTAGCACGGGTAACATGTTAAATATCGATGTCCAATACTGAAAAAAAAACCAACAACAAACAAATAAACAAACAAACCAAAACATACAGACGATTTCAGTTTCAGTTTATTACCAAAATGGCATATTGAACAATAACGTAAAATAGACATTGGCGGCCTGTTGACGGAAATGAGCAAGCTCGTAATAAAGGACGGCCACCATGCATATTACAGCAACAAACTATGAAACATGACGATATAAGGTGCTAGGCAAACATACGAGACAGGTGCTAGATGTTGGAATGAACAAGTGTACTATTATAATTTCATGAATATGAAAATATTACCAGCCTACTGCTACATTGAACGGTTTTCGTTTTGCAGACATTGAGCTCTATCAAGAAACCGGATCTAGGAACTAGGCCAAAATAGCGTAGAGCTTGGAAGAATTTGCAAGATACCTTGAGAAACTGATCTTACAGACATCTTTGTAGGTAAAAAAGCTTCTGCAGTTGGTGGTATTGGTGAGGTGAATTAAACAAACAACAAAAATGTGACAATTCGTAATAAAATTTAAACTTAGCCTAGTTGTTCCAGTTTTGCCTAATTATTCTTACTTAAACGTACCACTTAAGTGCCCAAGGGGGGGGGGGGTTCCAATACCCAACATTGATTTTTTTTGCGATTTCCGGTTCGCAATTCAAATTTTTCAAGGGTTTTTTGCTAA